>JAOEGS010023372.1:0-23487 GCA_025447755.1 Corythornis vintsioides
TTTTTCATATCTCCTGATTTGTTCTCTGGGGGCTTACATGAGTAGAGTGTGAGTGAGTGGGTGGGTGAGAGGAGGAGGCAATGTTGGGAAGCCAAGCTGAGCATGTCACTTGGTGCAGGAATGTTGGGTGGTGCTCCCTTGCCAAAAATCGTGGGTCATTCACCAACCTCATCACTATACGGAAAAGGGATGGGGCACAGATTTGCTTCTTGGCTTCTTGGCCAAAATCAAGGCAGAGCAGATGCTGAAACTACACATGGACATCGTGGGTCCTCCTTGAAGGGCTCTTTCTGGTCACAACGTTTTTGCCAGTGACCCAACCAATGATACAAAATCATTGACAGTGGTGTTTTCAGCTGAGAAAAAGATTACTGAAGTTATGATAATGAGGCAGGGCACAATATCACAGTGAGTCACAGAGGTGAAGGTATTTCAGACTCTCAGAAAGAAAAGAAGAGGGTTTTGAGACTGGAATCAAAAAGAAAATTGGAGCCAATGTGCAAATGTTAGTTCAGATCAAGCTGGGTGATGGAGGACCCCAAACTGAGGCTCCTTAAGGAGCAGTGCTGAGAAATTCAGGTCAGCAAGACCATGAAAAGGTTTTCAAAATGCTTTATGACATGTTCAATACTTTCAGTAGTTAAAGGTGACCTAGAAGAAAGATGGGGACAATCTTTTGAGCAGGGTCTGTTGAGACAGGACAAGGGGTTATGTTTTTAAACCAAAAGAGGGAGATTTAGACTGGAGAGAAGGAAGAAACTGTTGATGCTGAGGGTGCTGAGGGCTGCTAGATCCACTCTTTCCAACAGCCCCTCTTCACTGAAGGTCATAATCAGTTTGCAAGAAACCTCCTGCAGCCAAGTGATGCAGTCAAGAATTATTATAGGCACAATGTAAGAAATACCATCTCCAAGTAGTGATCTGGTTCCCTTCCAACCTCTGCTGGTGGGAGTCAGAGAATCAAAAGCTCAAAATCTCCAGTCTGCACAGGTTTTAGCTCCTGGCTCCATCAGTGTCAGACTCCAGGACAAGGACGGTTGAGAAATGCTGTGGCAGGAGCTTTCCAGTGCCCTGGGAGCACGATCCCTTGCTCACCCAACCCATCCCTCTGATGCTGGGTGTGCACATCTCTCCTTGCCATCTGGCTAAAAAGCTGAGGAGATCTCTGAAGGAAGGCATTTGAAGCTCAGGATGAATGACCAGTGTGCTGCTGTGCAGCAGAGATGTGGACAGTCAGGAGAGAGTCCAGAAAAGGGCCACAAGGATGATCCAAGGAACTGGGAAGCTGCTATTTGAAAGGCTGAGATAATTTGATTATTTTAGCTTTGAGAAATGTAGGCTCAGGGGAGACTTTCTCACACCATTTTTCAGTATCTGAAGGGTGGCTTTCGAGAAGATGGAGACTCCCTTTGGACAAGGAGTCACATGGCAAAGAGGAGAGGTGATGGGTACAAGTTACTCCTGGGCAGATTCCGATTGGACACAAGGGGAAATTCTTCACACTGGGAAAAATCAGCCACTGGAACAATCTCCCCAGGGAAGTGGTGGGGTCCCCAACATTGGAGACTGTTGAGATTCATCTGGACAGGGTGCTGGGCCAGCTTGTCTAGACCAGGCTTTTGCCAGGAAAGGTTGGAGCATATGATCCTTGAGGTCCTTTCCAACCTGGTATTCCATGATTCTATGATCTCCCATCATTGACGTGCTGATTAATCACAGAGTACAATATCCATGTGTTTTGCTGGCAGTGGGACCCGTGGGAGCAGAACTTCTGCTCCCTGGCAGCCAGAGGGATTGGCAAAGGTTGGGAGCAATGTTTTGTGCCAGGGACTAGAGGCACTGGTACCATCTGAAGCCTTTCTGATGGATTGAAAGTGCTTGTTCCCCTGCAATATTCAGTACCTTGCTATGGATCCTGAGGAATCTGCTTGGCTTGATCTTTATGATTAATAACAATACCACCCTGTAGGGAAAAAAAGACTTGTCTAAATGCTTTCAAATCATTAACGACTCAGGCCTTAAGGATTTAATTCATCCTGTTCCTTCCTTGTTTAATTAAAGGTCTCTCATTGTGTCAAGCAGATTAAGGAGAAGCAGAACGACTGTTCCTGCCACAGCAGGGAAATGGCATGAAAGTTATCTCAGCCTGGGACACCCCGGGACCAGGGATGGCTGTGGACACTGGTTTGCTTCTGACAGCAAGGATGGAAAATGTGCAACGTGGTGATAAACTCCCTTCCCCAGCTTCTTAAGTCCTTTTCTTTACAACCCAGAGATTATGGCTTACAGCTCGATTTCTGCTCTGATTCCTTGATAGCCAGGAATTATTTATTTTGCAGCTGTCAGGCTGTATTTGCAACATGCTTTGCTTTTCTATTGCCTCTGTCTCGGATATCCTGGGGTTTTATACCTGAGTTTATGTTGTTTGTGGCTCTCTTCAAAATAACAACCAAGCCAAAACAAAGAATTGCGTTTATTAGAACTCAAACTGAAGTTTTTCTGTGGAGTTCAGGACCCGGTGGGATGCTTTCCAGGCAGAAAAAAGGTCAAGTGACAAAAATCAATACATTTTGAAGCATAGGTCATTTATTTGCAGCAGTGCTGGATCAGATCAGAGCTTCCTACCTCTAGGAAGAAGCCTTCCTGGGATCCACTCAAAATAGCAAAATTAATACTGGTTTTTTGTTGTTTTTTCAAGCAAGATTGGGTTGGAAAACAAAGTCACCTTCACTTGACAGCAACTTCTCTGCCCCCATTTAGTATAACCTTATATATTTTTAGTCCTCCCAACCTTGTCGTGGTTTTGTGCAGGAGCCAAGATGCTGTTGAGTAATGGAAAGCTTAGTCAATCCCCTCCAGGGAATACATGTAAATAAGGAAGATTTGGCATGGGGATGAAGTGATGGCACGTTCCTTGGGCAGTGCACAGAAAAAAAAAAAAATTAATAAAAATTCCAATCAAAAAATTTTTTTGCTGCTGGGAAAAAATGGAGCTTTCATGTTAGGCTGAAAATATCCTCCTGGTATTTTCATATCTCCAAAGGAGCTTGGAAATGAAAGCAGCTTTGCAGCAAGGGCTTCTGAGGAGAATTTGTAGTGGTCTGAATTATCTCCCTCAGTCCTGCCTGGATCTGGGCAAAATTTGGACCATTTTGCTGACAAAGTTAAATTGTGTTGATGGATTTGAACTTGCCTCCCTCTCTCTAGATCCCTGCTGCTGTGGAGGAACCACAAGGCCTTTCCCCTTAAAAGCAAAAAAAAACCAACAAACCAACCCCCACACACATCAATTCATCCTTTGCCTCTTGGAGGAGAGAGAAAAAATTAATATCTCTGCGTGTTTCACAAGATGCCTCTTCCTCCAGAATTCCCTCCCTGAGGCAACTGCTGCTTGTAACTAAGTCAAACCAGCAAAAATCAAATTTTATCAGGGGTTAATCCTGTTAGAGCAACACGAGCTGAGGGGTAACTCAGCTTTTCCCTTCTCTGCCACGTTTTGAGGAGAACTTTGTGCTCCACCAGGTTCAGAAGTGTCCAGGCTGGACAGATGGGCAGAGATTTCACCCAAACTTCACATCTTCATTTCTTTCTGAAGGAGGAAACAATAAATGGTCAGTGCTTGCACTGGTTTGAGCTGCTCTGAGCACACACATCTGGAGTTTTGCTTATACCTGCAATCAGCCAGTGCCTACCAGTCCACAGTTTGCTGTCCTTTGGGTTCATTATTCCACATAAATAGATTTTTCTTGGAGAAGACTTCTCTTACAAAGAGTTCGACCATGATTTGATGCTATACACCACATTTTGAGTCCATTCTAGCTGTCAAAAATAAATGTTTTGAGTGAAATCTCACGAGTACAATAGTCCTGGCCAAGGTGTCTTCCAGTGCACTGCTTTGCAAATCATGTGCAGGAGTATCTTGAAACCAATAAGTGTTGAACATACCCCAGGAGTCCAGCAAGGACTTAGAGTTACTGTGTTGGAACATGAAATAACTGGGAAAGTCAGTGTCCTGTTGAAGGATTTTTCTAATTGACTCGATCCCGGAGAAGATTTTTTTCTCTGGAGGCATCAAAATCCAAGAAGAAAATGAGAAATATTTTAATTTTTTTTAAGCTGCCTTTCCAGGGTCTTTTCCTGCCTGACCTCAGTGTGCCAAAAGAGGGGGAGGGAAACTGAGAAAACCTTTCCAGGCTAAACCACATCTTGAGTTGTTGGTTTTTTAAGATTAAGGCAGGGGTAAGTTGTCCTGTACCAAGTGTATGGAATACTCCTGTGGGAGGGAAGGTTCTGATTCCTGTTCCTGTATTGTAGACTGGTTTGGGTTGTGTCCTGGGTTTGGTAGGGTTAATCATCACCAGCAGCTGCTGGCCCATGAAGGTGGGAGGGGCCCCAACTGAGATAAACAACCCAACCAGCCAATGGGAGAGTGGATACCACTGAGTCCTGCCCCTATATAAGGGGAGGGCTGGGCCAGCTTGGGTTTGCTTGTTTTCAACTTGCTTCTGTGTGGCTGGAGCAGGGAAAGTTGGTCTCTCAGGAACAGGTAAAGTTTAAATGGCTTTTATTACTTATTTTGCCTCTTGTTTTGTTAGTGATATTGTTATTACTGCTGTTTTCTTCTCTCTTTGTGTTCTGTTGTTAAATTGCCCTGATCTCAATCCCTGGGGTCTCACCTTTTCTTTTCCTCCTCCTGATTTTCCTCCTCATCCCACAGGAAAGGGTGTAGAGGGGGAAGCAGGGGGTGAGCAGTTGTGTGCTGCTCAGCTAGCAGCAAGAGTTTCAACCCCAAAAGGTTGGAAGAGACCTTTAAAAGTCATCTAGTTCCACCCCCTCTGCCAAGGGCAAGGACAATTCCTACTAGAGCAGGTTGCTCAAAGCCCCATGTATCCAGACCTTGAATATTTCCAGGGTTGGGACATCCACAGCTTCTCTGGGTAACATGGCTCAGGGTCTCACCAACCTTATGGTGAGGAACTTTTCTTTACATTTACCCTCTTTTAGCTTAAGACCCTTGTCCTGTCACTACAAAACCTGCACAGTCTCTCCTCATCTTTCCTTTAGAGCCTCCTTTAAATACTGAAAGGTGGCAAGGTCTCCCTGGGGTCTTTTCCAGGCTGAACCCCCCTCAGCTCTCTCAGTCTGTCCCAGTCCAGGGTTCCAGCTCTCCCAGAATTGCTGGAGCTCCTCTGGCCCTCCTCAAACAGTTCCCTGGCTCTGCTGAGAACTCCAGAGCTGCCCCAGCCCTGCAGGGGGGTCTCCCCAGAGCCCTGGGAGCAGAGGGGCAGGATTCCCTCTGGGGATGCACCCCAGGGTATGGTTGGCTTTCTGGGATGCAATGTATGAACAATATATGGCTCTCCAGCCCTTTGAACTCCTGGTCCCCCTGTCCAACCACATCCCTACAGATGATGTTTCTTGGGGGGGGCTGTAGCAAGGTACCCCCATGTGGCACAGGCAGGTAGATGGAAACCCACCTCCAACTCCAGACCCAAGGGTGAGCTCAAGTAGCTTCTCTTCAAACTCTTGGGTGCCGGGTGCTGCTTGCCCATCAATGCCCCATTTGGCAACACACTGCTCATGCAACTTGCTGCTGGCTCTCCTGTGTTTGTAGTGTGTCATGAAATGCAGATGCTACAATCAAACAACTCCCCTAAAGCCCCCAAGACTTGACTAGCTACAGCAATTAGAATGCATTTTGCACAGATGTTTTTGTTAGAGGGTGGAAAAGTGATTGAGGAGATAGGAGGATTTCTTTAGGGGGTTTTTGGGGTGCAAGGGAAAGGTGTGAAGAATTTAAGAGAAGAACAAGGTGCATGCAGGGTGTGTGAGGGCTTCAGAGGAGCTGTGGTTAGTACTTGGCTACTGTGATGTGATGGGGAACCTGATCCCATCATCTCCAGGGGTGGAAAGAAGCCTCTCTCAAGTCCTGAAGCCTCTTTATTGCTCTGGGAATGGCCATGACAGGACATGGGCTGCCTTCTAAAATGGCCAGTGCTCTTCAGTGTGGACAGCTGAGAGGGGAAAGAAGGTTGTGAAGCCTCTTAAGAACTGCTCAGGCCAGTGAGGACTGAATCTGGGACGTGGAAGTTTGGTGCTAAGTTGTTCTGCCTGCCTTGGGCCAAGGACAGGTGAGCTGGGCACAGCCTTGGAAGAGATTTAGGTCCCATGTGAGGCTGCTGAAGATACAGAGCAGGATGGTTCAGATCCTCTGCAAGGTTGCCAGAGGAGGCAATGCTACTGAGAAAAGGGACATGGTTCCATTTCTTACAGGAACTCGGGAAGCTCTGGCTTTGTCACTGGAGTCCCAGACTCCCAGGGGTGTGGGAATCCCTGGGACACAAGATAATGATGAGATCAGGAGAAGGTTAGGAGAAGTCTCACCACTGTTATGCAATTATTTCTGTGCCTCTTCATTTGGCTCATTCTTTCTGCTGTAAATATTCCCAGGGAGAGGAAAAATGTCCTTCTTTAGGACAAACCCTCCCCTTGCAAAGTGTTGGAGGGCAGGGGATCTGTCAGAGGAGCTGGATGCTGTTGTGCCTGTGGAGACCTCGCAGAGCCTTGGGCATGCAAAGGAGAGATGCTGCTGCTCTGGGGTGGGGAGCTGCTGAGCATCCCTTCCCCTTTGCTGCTCTTCTGAGGGCTGGCAGCAGCACAGGGTGGAGATGGCAATTTTTCACTGCAAGTTCAAAGCAGGGTTTTGCTGTAGTCAAGATTTCCCCGTGGAATGAACATCCCGGGGAGAGGCCAGCTTGGAAATGCCTTTGAACTGTTGTATTCTCCTAGGGTCTAACAGATCATGGAGTCATAGAAAGGTTTGGCTTGGAAGAGAACTTCCAACTTTTCCAGATCACTTCCAACAGATGTGTTCTCTTAGTGAGCAAACTTTTTGCATGATGTTAGTTTTGAGCAATCGTGCTGTGGAGTCAAAATTGCAGAACAAACTCTGCTGGCTCTTGGCTCAGAGAGGAGCATCTCCATCCCAGCAAGAAACCAGAGTGAACAGATGCCCCTTCTGGACTGTCCAGATGGCTGAGTAGCTGCAAAAGGCATAAGAAGGATCATAGCCTACAGCAGCTTTCAAGTGGCCAGAATGATCTGGAGTGAACAACGACCTTCTATAAACTCACTTAATGAAAAATGCATCCTTGCAGCAGGGCTAAGAGGAGGTGGAATCTCTTTCTCTGAATCTCTTATGCCACAGATATTTCAGCTATGCAAACTTTTTAAAGCGAGACCAGCGTGCAGTTAGCTCTCATCACTGGAAAATCTGCTTTTCCACCCCAATTTTTGCTTTCTAGGCAGCTTGCCAATGGGTACCTGGCAGTCAGTTTGTAGGGTACTGCTCCTAATCACATTAGAGGAGAAGCACTTCCTGGGGATGGAGGCAGGCACTGCAAATAAAGGAGAATATGGGCTGAACTTGCTGGAGGAGTGAGCAAAAATCACACTTGAAATTAGACATATGAATCTTATCACTGCAGAAATGGCATCTGTGTTGACCAAATGCTTATTAGATTGAGTAAAAAGGGTGTCTGGAGACTTTCAAAGAGATGATGGGTGAATGAGTTTCTGGAAGTCTGGAATCCAACATCCTGCTCAAAGCAGGACAATCCCTGATAGTAGATCAGGTTGATAATGGCTTTGAATGTCCCAGTCTTAAACTCCAAGGTTGGAAATCCCACCAGCTTTCATTTCCAAGTGTTTTCTGCATCCATAGCCCTGTCTCACTGTCTCCCATTAGTTGAAAAATCATTCCATAGAATCCTTGAATAGTCTAGGTTGGAAGGGACCTTAAAGATCATCATGTTTCAAACCCCCTGCCATTGACACAGACACCTCCCACTAGACCAGGTTGCTCAAAGTCCCATCCAACTTGGCCTTGAAGCCTGAAGTCTTTGGAGCCTGGAGCTTTTCTGTCCTTGCAGCACTCTCTGCAGAGGAGAGCTGGTCTTGGGTGGCTTTTTAGGGTCCAGTGCTTAGCACACAACATAGCACCATGTGCAGTGATAATGGTTTTGATGCAGTGATGTGTTGCCTCATGAAATAATCCAAAAGACATTTTTAAAAATACATGTAAACAGAGCTTTGGGATCTCCTAAATTGTGTTAAATGAAATTATTTTAATGAGGAATATTTTGTTTTCTCTGGAAGCTTTTGAATATAAGCAGTGTTTGCTATAAACCAGCATTTTCCATAGGAAAAATACAAGTATTTTGGTAAAAAATGTCCAGCTACCTCCCGTGTCAAATCTCATCTGAATGGTTTTCATGCAGTAAAGTGCAGGCTCATCTGCAGTGAAATGCATGTAACTGAATTAGCCTTTGCAGGAGAGGAAGGACTGGTTAAGCACACTGGAATGAAGTTAGTGTCTGTGAAGGTGTTTTTCACCACAATAGTGAAGGTGCAGGGTTGAGTTTTGCTCCCTGGGAAACATCAAATACTGTTCTAGGCTCCTAATCCAAACTAGGACAGAGATTCTGATGGAGAGGTCACAATGTTAGGGGTTGGAAGGGAACTCCAAAGATCATTGAGTCCAAGCTCCCTGGCAGAGCAGGACAAAACTAGAGTAGGTCACTCAGAGTTAGGATACTACTGAAATGAAAAGGTGCATGAAATGGAAGAGAAGATTGTCCTTTTTCCCAGAGGAGGGAAGGACCTCTGAAGGCCTGGGCTTGCACAGCTTACCCACTGGCAAGAGTCTCATCTGATGTGAGCAGACTCATCCTACTGCTGCACTCAAAAAGCAGATGGAAAAACCTTAGTCTGGTCACTCCTGTTTTAAATTATGCATCCTCCATCTGCTGACTCGAGCACAGACGTGCTTACAGGAGCTGCTGAGCTTCCTAAAATAACTGTCCTGCTGCAATGGCAGCTTCCAAAGAGGTTTTACCCATCCCTAGCTCAAGATCTCTCAGCTTCTGTCTCTTGCTGATGTCCCTCCAGGTGAAGGTTTGATGTCTTTAGGAGGAAAGTGAGTGGTACAGGTTTGGCCATCTCCAGGTATAGGTCAGGCAGGTCAAGATCCTGCCAAGCAAATGAAAACTGCTCCCTTTCATAAAATGATGGCATGGTTTGGGTTGGAAAGGACCTTAAAGATCATCCCATTCCAACCATGGAATGGAATCATCCCACTAGACCAGGTTGCTCAGAGCCCTGTCCAACCTGGACTGGAGTGTTTCCAGTGATGGGGCATCCACAGCTTCCCTGGGCAATCTGGGCTAGTGTCTCACCACCCTCACAGTGAATAATTTCTTCTTTATACCTGATCTAAATGTATTCTCAATTTAAAGCCTTCACCCCTCATCCTATCACTAGATTCCCTGTCAACTCACTGTTAGGAACTATCCCCAGATGCCTTGTCCACATGGAGAGTCTCTACACTCAGCACCTGAAAACCTCCCTGAGGGACCACAACACAAACCTGAGTGATGGATTGACTTGAGTTTAGAAGAGCTCTAACCCCTGAACCACAGCATTCCTTATGGCAGGTCTTGGCACCCTTGGGAAGCCACTGCAGCCCAGTTTCCCACCAGTTCAAAGCAGCCCTGGGTGCAGGTCCAAGCATGTTGGCCGAGCAGAGCCAGGGGTTGGTTAAATGGTGGATAAAGCTGCCATGCTCAGGTGCTCTCAACCCCCAGATGTGTTCCACCACACCCCAACAATTCTCTGCCTCTTTCCTTGGCCTCTAAATCAATTCTGTCAACTCCTTAATTATTTTAATTTTTTTTTCTTCATTCTCCAAATCCCTCAAATATATTTTATATATAGGGATTGGGCTCAAAAAAGGAAAGCTGCTGCTGTGCCCTTGCCTCTGAAATATTACCAGAGAAATGTATGTATTTCATCTCTGTCTTTCATTTTCCCAGACTTTGACTTTTTTTTTCCCTTCTCTTTGCTTTGAAGAAGCTTGAAACAGTAATAGGCTGGTGGCTACACTCCAACTCTATTGATTAACAGGGAGCGGTCAAGCACTTCAGTGCCTGAGAATATAGCCAGAAATGGGGGCAGGTGAATTATTGCATATTCCTGCAGAAGGCAGGAGGGGTGGGGGGAGGATGAGACCTAGAATAGGGAGTTTGAAAGCCCAGCTGACCCCACGGCCAAATCCCCACTGGCGTGAAGTCCCGATGTGAGGGAGAACCAATGATTATTTCAGCAGCTCAGCACAGCACCAGCCTAAACCCTTTACCAATATTGCAACTCTAACTTGCCTCTGCTTTAACAAGAGGAGCAGAGAAGGAACAGTTTTCCACAGTTTTATGTGAGAAGTTGAGGCTGAAATAGAAACCTCTTCCCAGCTGTTATGGGCCTCACCAGTGCTCCCATTATCAGTGGGTTTCAGAAGCAAAGGCAAAGTCAGAATCACAGAATAGTTTGGGTTGGAAGGGACCTCAAAGTTCATCTCATTCCAGCCCCCCTGCCATGGGCAGGGACACCTCCCACTATCCCAGGTTGCTCAAAGCCCCATCCAACCTAGCCTTGAATACTTCCAGGGATGAAGCATCCACAACTTCCCTGAATGTTCCCGTATGGGAACTGGACTTTTCAGAGTAGGACAAACTTGGTAACGTTGTCCCCACTCCAAAGAAAGAGACAGGTTTGGGGTCACAGCCTATGGATGCCTCCAAAATTGAGATAAGGAAGAAGAGCAAAGCTTGGACACAGAGTGGAGACCTCTTTCTCTGTTTCCAACACCAATTCCCTCCCCATCTCGTTCATTGTCTGGGCAAGGTGTGAGTTTGCACCAAACATCAGAGAATCCATTTTGCCTTTAAAAAGATGGGGAATATTTTTGAAATCATGACTTCTGGCATAAGAAAGCATTTTCTTCTCCTTACTTGAATTCAAGACCTATCCCAAGGCTGCAGAAGAGGTGAAGGCAGATGCCATGGGTGATGATGAGCAATAGATCACTCCAGCTTGCAAGATGAGTGGTGGGTGCTGGGGAGCATTTCTGAACTGTCTTTCAAGTGGGTATCCAAGGGAAAGTTTCACTGGATCATTAGGTGCTGCACCACCAACCTCCAAGGCCAACCAGAGTGTTACAAAGCTGCCACTTCCAATCCTTCTGCAGTTAATAGTGAGTGATGCTTGATTTTCTGATATATATCATGAAACTCAGATCCTGACGGGATTAATGCACTGTAAAAAGACTCAAGACCTTCAGGAAGGCAAGATGCCCTTTGAACACATCAATTTTATGAGCCAGAGTGTGGCCAGTTTGGGAGGAATCAGAAATCCTTCGATAAAGATGTTTTGTAATGAAAACAGCCACAAAATGGATAAGCAACTGTAGCAAGTAAGCCACGAAGAAATTCTTTTCATCTGCAGATACTCTTGAGTCAGTGCCTGGGCAAGAGGTACCAATATTAACAGACGACTGAAAGCTGTGAAGTCCAAAGGAAAACACATCTTTGGGTGCAATAAACCTAAGGAAGCTAGTATGAGATGTACATCCAGGCAACTAAAACACTCCAAGATAAAACACAGAAGTCATGTTCTCCTTTCTACTTATGTTTTTATAGAATGAGATTTAACTTATATGATCCCCATTACATTCAGGAGAATTTGCCGTGGGGGTTTCATCTGTTCTGCAGAGATCTCAACCATTTCAAGGTATAACATTTCCCAGAGCCTTTTCACAGTAGGAGCAAGGCACCTTCTTGGAGAGTGGGGATCTGAGCATCGTGGTGACAAAGCGTGAGCCAGTCCTGCAAGCTGTTCTGACCCCTATTTCACCTCGATTCTGTATTTGCACCTCTTCTCCCTCTCTCTTATTTGCTTTTTGATTTCTTTTCCTGCACACTTACGAATCTGAGAACTACTATTTTAAGAATATTGGAAGGACTAAGTATTGAACCAGGAGAAATGCATCGTCTAAGTAGCTTTCCTGGTAGCAAAACAGATTATTTGTGTTAATATTGATAGCTCTAGCAATTCACATCTGCCCCAGCTCTATGTCATTTGTTTCCACTTCTACCCTCCTCAGCAGAGCATCTGCTTGTTCCCCACAGGTACTGGTATCAGAGGAACTTTAATACTCCTCCAAGCATGGGGCAGCTCTCCCCTCCTCACTTCTGCCCATCGATTTCAACATGAGTTGCTCAAACTCTCCTAAAGCCCCTGAGAATTCCTCATGATAGACGTGGGACTCGGATCATATTAAACCAGATTAAGGGTAAGCAATGAATAGCAATAAATACAGCCAATGCAGCTTTAACATCAGCACTCAGGAAGCATCCCAGAGTACAATTCCATTGATTTTCAGTAGAATTATGTCATGCATTCATTTGAGCCAAACCCACGAGATATATTTCAGTGCTCCCCAAAACCCATTTGGAATTTATTCACCAGCGGAGGTTCTGTTAAAATAAAAAGATGCCAGTTTTACCCATTGATCAGAATGTAGTGTAACAGATCCGAGCAGAGGAGATTGCAGAACACCTCATAGAAGATTGACCTTTGAATACGTGGCAGGAAGATTGCTGGCAACAAGGGAGCAATTCAAGAGTTATTTGCTGAGAGGACCCAGGGGGGATTAAAATCACTGCATTACGACAGGCTTGGGCTGCTGCTGTGCCCTTTATGTACAGCTCAGAGAGACTTGCAAAAGAAGCTCCTCTGGAGAAATAGAGACAATATTTTCGGAGCCCGGTGACAAGGGAGCTTTGACAAATTTTAGATCACCTCACTTGGAGGGAACAAAGGCTGCTGAAGTGAGGCAAGTTCACTTCTCAGTAGTCATGACAACACTTTCAAGAATGCACCAGTTTAGGGAAGAAGGAAGGGAAATAAATACTGATTGGTGACACAAAATGATCCATTATTGCTTGTACATTATCTCCAACCATCTGGACAGCTCTGAAAGTTAAGAAGCAAATGCTTGGTGGCACCCTGGCAGCTCACCACAACCAATGTCAAAGGCAGAGTTGCTGTGGCCCAGGCAGTGATGAGAGTCCTGTGGTTGGTGCTACAGACCCATCACGTGTGTCCTTGGAAAGTGGTGGAAGAAGTTGGATCAGTTCCTTCCAGCTCTTCACTTAAGCCTTTCTGGGAGACATTGTGGGTCCCAGAACAGGACCATGGAACTAAACACCCATCCTGATGCCTCAGGGCAAAGTCTGGGAGTAGGTTTGAGCTGCTTCAGGACACAACTTAAGCAGAGCAGTCAGACTTCATATTGAAGAGGATGATGGGATGTCCAGTGTGCTCCATCCTGCTGGCCCCTTGACCAGCCATGGCAGGGTTATAAACAGCCTGAGGACATGAATATTATCAATGGCTGCAACTACTTGCTAAGGGGAAACTTATCTTTCAAGTGCTTACTTGCCAAGTCACATCTGCTCTTTGAAAGTCTATTTCCCTTCTTTCCATTCCCCCAGGAAGTTTGCTAGTGCTTTATTAGTTGTTGGGTTGTTTGGTTTGTTTTTTTTTTCCTTCATTTTTTTGGATGTAATAGCTGCCCTCCAGCTATGTCTCTTATTTTTTTCTCATCCAGACAGCTCTTACCACTGCTAATACCCATCTGGACTATGGCAAACCAGGGCCCTCACTGGAAAGTGATGGGTCAGTGGAAGCTTTATCGTTTCCACAGCAGGAGAAAAAGGCATTAGGGTTGATAGTTGCTGTCCCAGGCTCCTTTTGCAACCCCCAAACAGGCTCAGTGGGGCAGGAGACAGGCCAATGTCCCCTGTGCAATTTAAAATGTCTGTGCACAGCCAGATTGGCCAGGGCAGTAAAACTATTCTTCTTTCCTGCCCAGACTCATTAAAGAGAAGAGCCACGAGTGTGAGGACTCTCCACATGTAACTGCAATTTTTGTAGCCGTAAATTGTATTTACTGTTATATTGATCTAGCACGTGAGATTTTCACTAATTCTAAAATATTTACTAGCACTGGCAAGCAAGCAGAACCCACCTCTCTGGAGGAGTCAACAAAGTTGGCTCCAATCCTGGGGCATCAGCAAAGTTGGCTGCGTGTGGAGGTAACTCTCATCAGCACATCAAGAACTAAGGGATGATTACTGCCTTCTGCTGCAATTTCAACAAGGAGCTTTGTTCCAGATAGGATCATCTTCCCAAACTTACCCGTGAATAAAAATGCAGATTTTTCACCAGACCAATGAAAACATCTTCCACTTCCCTCAAATGAAAGGTTTTGTTTCCATTTCAGCCTGGTTTTATGTTTGGCTCATTATTGTCTAGAAAAAAAAAGAAACACGGTGAGAGTTCTGGGTTAGGGTTAAAAAGTTGAGGCCATGGGAAGTGAATTTCCACAGGAGGTTCCATTTCAACATAAGAAAAAATTCTTTGGTGTGAGGCTGCCCAGAGAGGTTGTGGAGTCTCCTTCTCTGCAGATATTCCAACCCCTCTGGACACTGCTCTGCTGAGCCCTGCTCTGGGTGTCTCTGCTGGGGCAGGGGGGTGGCACCAGAGCATCTCCAGAGATCCCTTCCAACCCCCACCATGCTGGGATTCTGTGATTTACTTTGTCACCATGAAAAGCTTTCATTCCACGCCACTGGAGTACCAGGAGTCTGGTGAGAAGTCCTGACATTTTCCACCTTCAATGGCAGCAATCCCTGACCTCCATTGACCACCAGAGGCACCTCAGCAGCTAGCTCACAAGTAGGTATCAATGTATAGATTCCCATAAATTGATTAATATTATTTTTTTCCAGCTCAGGTTATCTCCCACTCATTCACATCTTGACAAGCCTGAGACAGACATGGGCTGGAGTCCTGTGGAGCAATTACCCAGAGGCTTCACCAGGCTCTGCTTAAGGACTTGGTGCACTGGGGCTACAGGAGAGGTTTTGTACCCAGAGAGCCCTGAGGCTGTTTAACCTGGTAAGCAACATGACTGCCTCAGGGCTGCCTGAGGTAACCCAGTTGTCCTCTTGCTCAACTCCACCAGCCCTGGGAACAATCCTAGTCCTTGATGTTGAACAACAGGGGGAATAAAGTGCAATATGTTTTCTTACCAGTGTCACTGACATTTGGCTGCTCTCTCAGAGCTGTGCAGCACGTGGGGATGGAGACAGACTGTGTCAGCTTCACGGGGCTGCTCAGCAGGGATGTGGGGCAGTGGTGCCCTGGCAGTGCTGGGTTAATGATTGGATTTGATGATCTGAAAGGTCTTTTCCAACCTAACTGATTCTATGAATTATTAAACACCACCTAAAGAAGAAAAGCCTTAATTGCTTTGAAACCAGCTTTTCAAGGGCAATAAACCATTTCTCACATTAGACCTTTTCACACTTCTGTTTGATTTCCCCATTTAGACCACTGACAGAACTTGCTGAGATGAGCATTCAGCCATACACTGGTTTGGAAGAGGGGGCAATTTTGGAGCCTTGGCATTTCTGATGCTTTTATTTAGGCAACTGGATGAAACATTTAGAAGTGGGGCTAGCAGCCTCAAAACTGCCAAACTTCTCTGAAAATCTAAATAGAATAAGGAAATAATGTTGTGGGTTGGAAGGGACTCATCCAGTTCCAACCCCTTTGACATGGTCAGGGACACCTCCCAGTAGAGCAGGTTGCTCAAAGACCCATCCAACCTGGCCTTGAATGTATCCAGGGATGGGGAGTCTATGACCTCTCTGTTCTTGTGTCCTATCACCCTCACAAGGAAAAAAATCTTCTTTATATCTTCTCTAAATCTCCACTCTTTCAGCTTAAAACATTTATGCCTCTTCCTATCACTATACTTACTGATAAAGAGTCCCTTCCATCTCTCTACCAGGCACCTTGAAGTCCTGCAAGGCCCCCAGAAGGTCTCCCAGGAGCCTACTCCTTTCCAGGCTGAACCCCCACAACTCTCTCAGACTGTGGCTCCAAGTCTTCTGATATTTTTCTTTTCTGTAGCTTGGAGACATAGAAATAACAAAGACTAGACCAAAGCAGGAGTTACCTCTGTTTTTGCCTTTGTTGCAGGAGGATGAGTTGATTGCTCCATGGGTTTGATTTGCACCATGTCTAAACCCTGCAGAACAGAGGCACAAAAAGCCTTCCAGCCTCAAGTGTCTCCAATGCTTTTTAGGTACCATTTTAATTTATTTTTGCTAGAAAAATAACAAAACAGTGGAGCTCTGGGAACCAAATTTCAGGGCCCTTTCCCGTGGTTCAGAAACCCACGACCCAATCCCCAAACTGCAAATTGGAACCCAGCTCTAAAGAAAATACTCCCAGTCCCTGAAATCCCTCCCTGTGCCCTGGGGCTTTGAAATCCTCCACTTACTTTTGGCAGCCTGTCTCCAGATTGAGCTGCTCGCCAGCTTAGTTAAGAAGCTGATTTGAATATTGTTTTATCACACTGAGCTTCTCAGACAGCATCGAGTCAGCTTGAAACCAGCTCAGTGTGTACTGGCTCCCAGTTAATTACGGTCATAAACCAGAATTTACTCCAGTGAAAGGAACTGCTTTGAATCCAGAGGGCTCTTTGCTGCAAAGGCTTTTGTTTTCTTCTCCGTTATCACACGAGGCATGATGCTACAGAGAGAGTTTTCTGACTGGGGGATTACAAATCGCTGAAGACCATGTCCAGCCTACCCCTGGTGCAGGAGAGATCACAGTGAGGATATTTTGCTGACTGCTTGCTTTTTTTTCTTTCCAAAAAAGTATTAATACAACCCTTGGGAAAGAAAGAGACTGCATAAATAACATCCTGTCCTTTGGTGGTGTTTGTCTGGGGAGCACCAAGCTCCCCAGATACCTGTCCTTCCTTCAGAGGAGTCCATTCTCTGGGTTGGTGTCTCCTCCCACTTCAGCCCTCCAGGCAGCAGATTGGTCACACTGCTAATGCCCTGATTGAGGATTTGTTCTCCCAAAGGCCAGATGCTTGTGGTGTGTCTCCTCTCTCCAGCCACTCATGGTACAAGGAGCTGTGGGTGTCCTGGGTCTTGTTCCTGCCTCAACATCATAGGAAAAGTTTTCTCTGTCATAGGGTCTGAATAACCAATTAAACCCACCTACTAAATCCATCACACCAAATAAATCCATCTCATGACAACACCTGATAGTCCAAGAGGTGATGGCACAGACAAGGGGAAATTGAGGCCCTTCCCCACTGCAGCTCTTGGACACAACCCAAATGTAGGACTCAAGAGTTATTCTGGGAGCATTTGCATCGGTCAGAGTCTCTCTCCCATTGTCCAGGAGATTATTTCTGGCCAGAAACCAGGTCTGAGGTTTACGCTGGAAGTTCAGGGTTGCAGGGCTCAGCATTTTCTCACCAGGAGGTTGCCTTGGACTGGTGCCCAAATACAGAGAGGCAGCTGGGGAAGGACCATGGCTTGAAGACATATGGTGGAGCTGCAGCAACAGCAACCCACCCTCTCCTTCAAGCTGTCAGGAGTGTTTAAAACTGGTGGGAGAAGACTGGTCACGAGCTGGAAGGTCCAATGGGAACAGCTATTGCTGGTAAGCAGTGACAGGGCTAACCTTGGAGGAGGCAGCTTTGTTCCTGAGAGTGTTGGAGACATCTGGGAAGGGCAAGAGCAAGGTGGAAATGCTTTGCTGATAGAAGGTGATGTAAGCAAACCCTCTGTCCTCAAACTCTTTCCTTGCTCCTCATTACTGAACAAAAGAGCATCTCCTCCACCTGCTTTTGTAGCAGATTTGGCAGGAAATTTAGTTGCTCTCATGTTTCTTCCCACCAGAGTTCCCCTAAAGCAGTGGGGAGGGAGGGAAGTGGAGGGTATGTTTTAATTTCTCTGGCCAGATGCTCTGCCTGACATTGTGGCTGCAAACATGATCCTATCTAAACATTTCTACAGGTTCCCTCCCTAGTTTTGCTCCAGCCTATGTAGGGGCAACGAGAGGGAAAGTGACTCTCCTGGGTCTATCTGATAGATGGATACCAGATGGAAGTGAAAAGCTGGTCTGAACCCCCAGCCTCCTGGTTGCCTCCCTTCGAAGCTCTGTCTGGGCTGAAGAATGGAGCTGACAAGTCTCATCCACATCTGAAGGAGGACAGGGATGGTGCTTGGTGGGTCTGTGATGTCCTGATACATGCTACACATGCCTTGCTCCTGCCTCCAGATCCCCTCCTCCCCACTTGTCATGGTTAGATTATTAATGATATGGAAATAGGTATATGCATATGGTCTTGACAACTCCCTGACAGGAGGTTGGAGCCAGGTGGGGTCGGGCTCTGCTCCCAAGGAACAAGAGACAAGAAGAAGTGGCCTCAAGTTGCACCAGGAAAGGTTTTGCTTGGAGCTGAGGAACAATTTCTTCATGGGAAGGATTGTCCAGGGCTGTCTCAGGCTTCCCAGGTAGGGGTGGATCCCTGTGACCCGTTAGGGGTTTCCAAACCATGGAGAAGTGGTGCTGAGGTTGGGGGGGCTCTGAGCAACCTTCTCTGGGTGCAGATGTCCCTGCTCAGTGCAGGGGGGTTGGACTGGATGACCTTAAAAGTCCCTTCCAACCCAAACTATTCTATAATCCAGTGAACAGCAGGAACAGCAGGCAAAGAAAAGCACTTGGAAAGGCAATTCCCACCACACTTGGTGTGTTATCAAGCTTCCACTTCTCTTTTTTTTTTACTCTAACATTAGAAGATAGGAAGCATTGCTCCAGGTTTGGGCAGAAAGGACCCCAAAGGGAAAGAAAACTCACAAGCCTCGGAGGCAAAGGCAGAAACAAAATAGTGGGAGATAAAAAAATAAAACAAACAAACCAACAAAACCAAAAATGCCCTTAAAATGTGGTTTTGTTTCTTTTCCACTTGCTTGTTTTCCTGCAGAGGAGTTTGAAGTTCTCCAGTTCTTGGGTGTGTTACAGGAGCAGCAGAGTTGAAACACAAGCTTTTAATGAAGTTTATGTAAATTTGGGGATGTTTATATTTAACTGAACAGATTTAGGAGTTCCAATAAAGCAGCAGATGAGGCATAGAAAAGAGCTGGTGCAGTTTTCCACCACTGTTATTTTTTAGCTTCCTCCCACCATTCCCAACGAAAAAGAGCCTGTTTCTGTTGCCAGTTTCCCTTCAAAACAAGTGCTTTTGAAAACCCATTTATCCCTCAGTGCTGCTGAAGCATCTCACCAAGCTGTGGTTGAGTTGCACCATGTCTCCTTCCTTCTGTGAGCAGCCGGGGGCAATTCAGCCCATGTTGGCTTTCTCTTAAAACAAATTAAATTCTCCCCACTCCACTGGTGGATCTTCATTCGCTAACGTGGGAGCATTGAGGCAGATCAAAGCATGGCCAAGCCTTTCATTATTTATAGTCAGCCTGGAGCTAAAGCAGCCTTGTCCTTTGGAAGGACTGAGAGGGCTGGTGCAGCCACCCAGATGTGCTGGGCTCAGATACAGAGGTTTGCTCCAGGGATGCTGAGCATGCAGGGTGAGCCTCAGCCCTGGGGATGTGGGTGGTGGAGGAGGAGACAGAGCTGGAACTGTTCTATAATGGACGATGACTGACCATTATTGTGGCTACAAGGAGAATAACAGGGGCCACCAACACATCTCTGACCACTGACCCTACTGAGGCACCTCCTGTCTCCTGAGAAAGCAGTGAGTCTATCTTAGAAGAAGTCATGGAATGATACACAGAAAAGCAAGAATATTTGTGAGTTCCAAGTGAGGGCAAGGAAGGTGATGGATCTCCAGGTCCTCATCTATGTTGTAGGAAGGCTGGCTAATTAGCCACGGCCATTAACCCAACAGCAGCCATGCAGTGCATGACCTCCTGTCCATCTGCACACCACCGTGACCCACTGTAAGGTGCTGACAGGTGCTTTGGTTTTGCAAAGTAAATGATCTTGGAAGGAGAGGGATAAAGTGAGACCCCCCAGACAATCTGAAATGACCCAAGGGCTGAGCCAGAGCTGTTCTTCTGCATCCCAGAACCATCACTGAGGGGGGGAGAGGGATGTTGCAGGGATGATGGACTTCACTCTGCTTCTTAGCCTCTACAGTCACACTTGGGTCTGCCTGGACATCCCCTCATAGATGGGGAAAGCCAAGGAGCAGAGAGGAGTGATGCAGCAAGAAGAAGAAGGTGCCTGGGAATCCTCACCTCTCCTGACACTCTGCCATGACCTCTTTAATGTATTTTCTACTCTCCTCAGGAGTGTTTATATTATGAAATGAGCCAGGTTTGGGGCTTGGTGGCATCATGCATTGCTATGCCAGTAACCTCCAGTGCAACCCAGCAGTATCTGCTCAGGATATTCCCTACAGGGTGGGTTTCCAAGGAGAGGAGGGTGGTTTCAGGCCCCCTTTTGAGCTAAGCCTTCCTTATCAGAAAAGAGCAGATGTCCTTTGCACCCACAGGGGAGTTCACATTGAGCACAGCTGCTGGGCATGTGTGAACCTGATGAGATTTAGAGGCTTTATGCCTGTATGGGCTGGATGACTGATACCCTCTGGGCTGCATCCAGCCTATCTGAGCCCTTCATCCCACCCTCTGGTTACATCCCTGCCCCTTCTTTTGTGAGCATAAAACTGCTCCATTTGCTGAAGAAGAGCAGGAGGATACCCATGATTTCTCACTCTAAGAGGGGCTGGAGCATGGCCAGGGAAGGGCAATGGAGCTGGGGAAGGATCTGGAGCAGGAGTGTGGGGAGGAGCAGCTGAGGGAGCTGGGCTGGTTGAGCCTGGAGAGAAGGAGGCTCAGGGGAGACCTTCTGGCTCTGGCAGCTCCTGGCAGGAGGCTGGAGCCAGGGGGGGTCGGGCTCTGCTCCCAGCAAGTGACAGGACAAGAGGAACCGGCCTCAAGCTGCCCCAGGGGAGGCTGAGGTTGGAGCTGAGGAACAATTTCTTCCCCTCCAGGGTTGCCCAGGGCAGGGGTGGAGTCCCTGTGACCCCTGGAGGGGTTTCCAAGCCCCCCGTGGAGCTGAGGACAGGGGGCAGTGGTGCCCTGGCAGTGCTGGGGGGTGGATCTTTCAAGGTCTTCTCCAAGCAGCAGGTCTGTCTTCCCTGTCATCTCTGTGCAGGTGGCAGGAGGAGCTGCAGGTGTCTCAGTGCTGTGTGTGCTGACCCTGCTGGTCTCGTTTTCAGGCTGATAATGCTGATCTCATCATTCAGGGAGGTTTTGGGCTGTCAGGTTTGCAGAGCAGCACTCAGTGGGGTATCCAAACAGGGGGACCTCCCAGAGCAGTGACCCTGTTCAGCCCCTGACTCATCTTGTTTTCCTGCAGCTGCTTCTCAGTGAGGAGGCAGCTGTGCCAGGCTGGGACTGGGCTCATCACAGCTCCTCACTCCTTCAGATGCTGAGGCAGGGAGCAGTGTCTGCTGCTCCTTCTCTTCCTTCTCCCCTTCTGGAGATGCCTCTGCCCTGCTGGTGCCTCGGTGTGCTGCCCAGCTCCACCCTGCTGCGGGGGGCCAACGCTCCCCTTCCCCACCTCCTCTCCAGTTTGGCTGGATTTGGGGCTTTGCATCTTTTTTACTATGGTTTTTTTTCACCGTTTTGGGGCTGTCCCCCCACGCCAAGGCCGGGGCAGGTGTTTGGCTGAGTCGGGGAGGTCTGACTAGCACCACCTTCTGCTCTCCTGCATCAGCAACAGGGGGGTCGGATGCTTTGTTCCCCCCACCTCCTTGCTCCCAACCATCACCTTCCTGCCTCCATCTTCACCAGATCCCCTAAGTTCTCCCTTCAGCCCTTTGGAGGCTCCAACATCCTCCTCCTTCTCCTCTCTCCTGCCAACATTTTCTCACGGCAAGCCCTGGATTTAGGGGAACCTGGATGCTGGTGTGATTTTCTCCAGACCCTGAGCAATCCAGGAGCGAGCCCACCCCCCTGTGACCCCTGGATCTGGGGAAGGGACATGCAGCCCCCCGACCAGCCCTGGGGGGGTGTATTCATCTCCAGGAATTGCTCCTCAGCTCAGCTCTGCCACCACCATCCGTGGGGTTCCCCCATCAGGGCTTTGGTGATGTGGCTGTTGCTTGGTCAGGTTTTTGTATCCCTAGAACGAAGGAAAGCTAAGAACTGCTCCACGTCCCTCTCCCCTTCCCCCCAGCAGGATTTTCCTCGTATAATGGAGGGGGGATGAACGGCAGCAGCACGATGATGGATTTCCTGGAGGAGCCTCTCCCTGGCGTGGGCACCTACGAAGACTTCAACACCATCGACTGGGTGCGGGAGAAGTCCAGGGACCGCGACCGGCACCGGGAGGTAACTCGTGGAGTCAACTCGTGGAGCCTCCTGCTGCTCCTGCACCAGGGCACAGCAACTAACGAGCCCGAGCTAATTGGAGTTGTGATTGCTGGAGCGGGGAGGTGCCCACCAGAGGCAGGGTGGAGGGTGGGGACAGCAGCTCCTCTGTCTGAGGAATGCTAATGGGGTTTATTAATGACTGCTGCTCTTCTGAAGGATACTCATCAGTTCACCCCTTGTTGTCAGCTGCTGCTGCTCTTTATTTTGAGATAAGATTTGGTGGAAAGAGACCTTTCCAGCTCCTCTGGTCCCCTGCAGGGAGCAGGGACATCTGCACCCAGAGCCCTGGGATGGTGCCAGGGCTGGGGCAGCCACCACCTCTCTGGGCAGCCTGGGCCAGGCTCTGCCACCCTCAGCACCAACAATTTCTCCTGCTCTCCAGTCTAAATCTCCCTCTTTTGGTTCAAACCATCCCCCCTTGTCAGTGACTGAACCCAGCTTGTCTGTTGCTCACCAAAATATTCTTCCATTATTTTTTTTCCCCAAGTATCCCCCAACAACCTGTGTCCCATTAACACAAACTGAATGCAGCCCCTGCTGGCTCTGGGAGTGCTTCAAATACAACATAATGCCTGAAGCTGAGTGACTACAGACCCCACAGAGGGGCTTCTCCTGCCCCAAGAGCTGTTCCCATCTATGGATGAAGTGTGAAACCCCCATGACTGTCACACCTACCCCTGCACACACAGACCCCGCCAGCCTGGAGCAGGATGGTGATTTCCTCTCTGCAGAGGTCCAGAGGAGAACCCAAAGGCTGCTCAGGCAGAAAGGATCCTTGTTTGTTTATCCCTCATTTAGTGGGTGTTAGTTGTTTGCATCAATGTGCCTGTTTGTCTGGGAATAATAGCAGTGCCCTGGAATGTGTCCCCTGGGAGGGACAGCGGGTAAGGGGGGCACACAATGGCAGCTCTGTCACCCTGGCAGGGGACTGACAGGCTGCAGTGGCCTGGCACAGGCAGAGCAGAGAGTCCCAGGAGCTCACCCTCCTGGATGGGGATGAGTCCCTCTTTGCCCAGAGCCACCAGCACAGCCCGATTCCCAGGGTGGCCATTCCTCTGCCACCCGCCTCCTGCCTGGCTGAGCAGCCCTTGGCAGAGTCTGCTCCACTCAGAGACACGTCTGGTTTGTGTTATGGATGTTGAGGCACTAGCTGGAGACTGTGGAATCACAGAATCCCAGCATGGAGGGGGCTGGAAGGGCATTCTGGGGATGCTCTGGTGCCACCCCCCTGCTCCAGCCAGGGGCACCCAGAGCAGGGCCCAGCAGAGCAGTGTCCAGGGGGGTTGGAATCTCTCCAGAGCAGGAGACTCCACAG
>JAOEGS010023372.1:23587-46912 GCA_025447755.1 Corythornis vintsioides
GACCCCTGGAGGGGTTTCCAAGCCCTGGAGCTGTGGTGCTGAGGGCCATGGGGCAGTGGTGCCCTGGCAGGGATGGGTTAGTGGTTGGACTGGATGATCTTAAAGGTCTTTTCCAACCTAAATGATCCTTATTCCATGATTCTAGATTTGTCAGAAGCCAACATGAAATGCAAGATGCCACAAATTATTACAAGCTAGCAGGCAGAAAAGTGCTACAGAAATACCAATAAATTTTCCTATTTATGCCACCTTCAAGCTTTGCATTTCAGTAGCAGAAGGGAAAAGGTCTAAATTTAGAACTGGCATGGCCAAAGCTTAGATACTAGATTCTAGACAAGGCTTTCCCACCCCCATGAAATGAACCAAAGCAACGTGGTTCAGGTGGCAATAACAAACCTGCAGAACCCCACATTGTTACCTGTCTGCAGTGAGCAGGGACACCCTCAACTAGCCCAGGCTGCTCAGAGCCTTGGCCAACCTCCCCTGCAATAGCTCCAGGGATGGTGCCCCAACCACCTCCCTGGGGAGCCTGTGCCACTGATCCACCACCCTCAAGGTCAAGAACTTCTTCCTGAGATCCAGTCTAAATCTCCTCTGCTCTAATTTAAACCCATAGATGGCCAACAAATGGGGCTGTTCCCATGAGCATCTTCAGAGCTTATTCTTTTCCATGCTCATGGTATTTGCAGGCATCCCAGTTTCTAGCTGGTGTTTCCCTGGAGAGGAGGGGACAACCCAAAGGAGTCAGATGGAGCTAAGTAGGCATCTGGAGGGAAGCTCTTGGCAACGGGGGAGGGTTTCTCACTAAATCAGATTATCTTTGGAGGAAATGGGCTTTTCCAGACTATGAGCACTCAAAGATATTCTCAGGAACTAGAGTGACCCCGTTGCATGTGGTGATACAGGGATGGGAAAGCAAAAACCCCTGAGGACTGATGGATTCACAACATTTGGAATCGATTCTGAGCCTCATGTGAATTTTCAGTGGCAGCTTCTTTTCAACCTGAAACAAATTTAAATATCCCTAACTTAAGGTGTTGGGGGAGGAGGACATTTCTGGAGAAAAAGCATTTGGTCCAGAAACCAGCTGTGATTGCTAAATTAGGAGATTTAGACACATGAGAGAAAAAACCAACAGCAAAATTACTTGAAAAGCTAAAAATACAACTCAAAGCACTTGCCTGGGAGCTGCATTTTCACCCTTCTTTACCATGGGCTTCTGTAAACCACAGAAGGACTCTGCAACCACAGACCAGACCCATGATGTTAATACCTAGATAAAAGTGTAAGGCAGCAGGAGATAAATCAACCCCACAGGTAGCAGACCCCAGCTTTTGCAAAGTCACAAGCATGAGGAAGTCACATCTGGGATGATGTGTGGCTACAAAAGGCAAGAGGGGCTGAGCACAGCCAAGCCTTTCACCTACCAAATTAAAAGGGGCTGCTTGAGGCACCCCAGGGAATATGTCCTTGCCCTAGGACAGGTAGCAGAGGCACAGAAGATGCTGCTCAGAAATGACTTTTATTTTCTTCTTCTGTTGGTCACCAGCCTCAGCATAAATATATTATCCCACTAATTGTTGACCAGATCCCAGCATGATGCTGAGCTACCAAAATGCATGGAGGCTTCTTCAGCTGAGGGTTAGAGACATCTCACCTTGTGCCCTTTGCCAGCCAATGGTGGTGATCCAGAAGGAATGGAGCTGTGGGAACAGGTGAGCCTGTGGACCAGGGGATGCTGCAGATTACTGCATCCAGCTCCTGTCATGGCAGTTGAGTCTTCTTAATCCACGTTTACATTTTAAAGGGAGAATAGGAACTTCCAGGCAAGAGGATTTATGTGCAAGGACTTAACAGTTAAATTTATTCATGGCTAAAGTGTGGAGCCCAGAGTTATTAAAGCATGAAATTGTGCCAGTCAATTAAAGCGTCAATCACAGGCAGCCTCATTTAGGAGAGCTGCTTTAATCCCAAGAAAGGAACATTTTTTTGGCCCAGTGAGAGAGCACATTGACTTGGAGTTGGTTTTACTGAAATAGCTGTTCCTCAGTTACTGTTCAAAGATTTGCCAATGTTGGTGTTGCTTGTTTTGGTTTTTTTTTTTTTTAAATTTATTCTCTTTTTTTAAAAAATTTATTTATTATTTTCTGCTGTGCTCCTTCCAAGGTGACTTGTGTTATGCTCAAGTAGAGACACAGATGGAATTTGAGCTGGGGATGAGGTAACTCTAGTGGGCTGCACAGCAAACAAACAAACAAATCAACAAAGGAGAACTGATCAGAGAGACATTTAAACTGGCAACTATCAGAGTTCTGGGGCATCTTTTGCTTTTAAGCACATAACGGATTCTTCTTTTGTTTTTAAAACTCAGCAATTAGATTGTTCTGCTTGTTATTTCATGCAACATGTGTTTGTTTTCTTTGCTCTTAAAGCCTTTTTTTTTTTCCCCTTTGGGCTGAAATCCCAGAATTCTGACTGCATTAGTGATATGTTTTTAGCAGCTGATGACTGTTCTTTGGCCCTAGGTACATCACAGCTAAATAGAGCAGGTCACCTTCCTGATCACAAAGGGCACAGAGCGAGGAGAAACATCTCCAGAGGTGGTTTACCTGGAGATGAATGTCAGCCTAGGCACTGAATATGCTCTTTTATTCCTCCCAAAGCTCATGAAACAGACAATGCAAGAGGTTGGAGAAGAAAAAGGAGCTCATGAAGCCCAGCAACTTGTCCAGGCTTGCACTGCAATTCACAGGTGGAGCTTGGTAGAGAGCCCAGGTGTCTTCCAACTCATTGCACTTCATTCCCATTGATGACCAGCAGCAGGTATTTCACTTGGGCTGGAGGTATACTGGGGGTGGGACTACTTTGGGTACACCAGGTTTAGGTTGGAGCTGAGGAACAATTTCTTCCCCTTGAGGGCTGTCCCAGGCTGCCCAGGGCAGGGGTGGATCCCTGTGAGCCCTGGAGGGGTTTCCAAGCCCTGGAGCTGTGGTGCTGAGGGCCATGGGGCAGTGGTGCCCTGGCAGGGATGGGTTAATGGTGGATTTGTTGATATTTAAAGGTCTCTTCCAACCAAGGGCATACAGTGATAGCATGAGGGGTAACAGTTTCACCAGTTTCAGACTGGAAGAGGGTAGATTTAGATTAGATAGAAGGATGTTCATTACTGAGAGGATGGTGAGACACTGGCACAGCTTTCCCAGGGAAGCTGTGGGTGCCCCATCCCTGAAAGTGTTCCAGGCCAGGTTGGATGGGGCTCTGAGCAACCTGCTCTAGTGGGAGGTGTCCTTGCCTATAGGGCAAGGTGGCAGGTGGGGGTTTGGAATGAGATGATCCAGGTCCCTTCCAACCCGAACTATTGTATGATGCTATAGATGTAGCCTGATTTTTCCCACCTAGGCAGTCCCCTTGCCTTGCCCAGCCACAATGAGACACTGGGACAACCTGGCTTGTTAGGCTTTGTGTGTGAGTGTTGGCTGGAAGCTCATATCTGTCTTTTTCTGTGGTGCCTTGCTTGAGATCTTGCAAAGGGCAAATAAATGAGTGCCTGTGCTCTTCTGGTCACCTGTGTCCAGCAAATGGTTCCAAACTGGAACAGACAAAGGGGTGAGGAACAAAGAGTTTCTCATATAAGAGGAGCCAAAAATATTTTTTGGCCCATCCCACCTAGGCAGTGAAAGCTAAGGCATCATATGATCGCTCTCTATAAATTTCCTGAGCAGGGAGTGCAGGAATTAAGTGCTAGAAACACAGACCCAGACCATGGAAGGTCTTGCTGCCAAACTGGAACCTGCCCAGTGAAGGGACCCAGGCTGGGATGGAGAGAGAAGATATTGATAAATGCAGTTGAGAAAAAGCTCTTGAAAGGGAAAAACATGGGGGAAACTCGAGAGAATTTATTCTTCAGCTTGGCCTCATTATTCTCAAGAAAAGGACTATATAACAAGGTGCCTGTGAGGTACCCAGGAGGTCCATCCAGTCCTCCACCCCTGTGCCTGTGATGAAAATAACAGCACTTCATGCTTTGCAGGGGGATGAGAGACTAAGTACACTGCAGAGGGAAGAGCACCGAGGTGCAGCAGTGATTGGAGTGTTATATATACCTGAGACAGTTGCAGCTAGCTGTAATTTGTGGTATTAAAAACAAGCCTATTTAATTACTAGGCTGCAGGCTATTTTTTTCCTCTTCCCACCTGCCGTGAGATATTGTGAGGGTTAAAAATAGCACGTGTGCAAAGAGAGCCTTAATAACAAACTTCAGAGACATGTGAGTGGGTCTCATCTCTGTAGGTGTCGAGGTAACTTTTCTTGGGGCTAAGAGGAAATTTTCCAAGGCTGGCTCTTTGATTTATTGTCCAGATCCCAAACTGGAACATTTCTATCTTGGTTTTGGCAGTAAGAACAAAAGTACTAAGTGTAAGATGTCCACGTTGTTTTTCATTTTGCTGATGGATGTTTTGACAGCCAAGAGACTTCTCACTATGATCTCTTTTTTTTTTTTCCTAGCACTTATTTTTGTAGGACATTGGGGGGTGGAGAGAGAACTGAACTTCCCATCAGCTGGTGGCATTGTGTCAGTTTGAGATTATTTACTCTTTTTTTTCCTGGTTAAATTCCAAAGAATGTCTTCTCAGCTTTTTAAAAGCTGTGATATTTCTGAAGTGTCACCAACTTATTCCTTGTGCCATGCAAAATGGTGTGTGTGTGTGTGTGTATTTCTGATCGTTGACATAAGTTTGCCCCTGATTTAGGATGACCTCGTTTGAATTGGACCCTCCTGGGTCAGCTTTGACCCTGATTTGTCAGGTTAGTGAGGCTGAGTAAGATAAATTTGCCAGCAATGAGACTTAAAAACCAAGGAACCATGTCTTCTGGGTCAGTGCATCGTTGATGGGAAAGCTGATGTCCCATAATCCCCCTGGGTACTTTTACATGGCCAGCTAAGCATTTGTGCATCCATCACACTCAAATTAAACCAAGATTGCTCTAAATGGGCACTTCAGCCCAAGATCTTGAGCTGGGAAGAGGAGGGAAAAGCCCATGTGTTGGACCAGGACTCTCCTCTGGCCAAAGGAGGTGGAGGTGCACCCATAGGAGTGCACTGATCTAATGCATCTGCTTCATCCCAGGTCTGACCCTTGGAGAATTTCAAGCAATCACTGAAATACTCTCACTTTTCCCATCCAGTTAAAGACCCATCTTATTGCTCTCCACTTTTCTGTGCTAGAAAGTGCAAGATTTCTAACCCGTTTCGTGCTCTGACTTTAATGGCACTGTTGACACAGACCATGGCAGTCCCTGTGTGGGGAGGATTTCTGAGTCATCATCAGCCAATTATGCCAAGTGACCCAGCTTTCCAAGACATAACCACAGCTCCTGTGGCAGGCATGATAGGATTCAGCCATTCAGATGCAGATACCTCCAGTGTAGACATCTGCTCTGAGCACGTCCCTGTGGGCTCTCTTTATAGTGCTTGGAAAGAAACAGTCAGTTTAGGGTGAAATTAATCTCATCCACAGCACACATCCACATTTGGTCAAGAAAATAACTTCCTTACTGTTTATTTCTCCCCAGCAATGGCAATGGGAGCATCATGTGGCTACCTCCAACATGTGCAGGGATCCAAGATTAGGTGTTTCCACCTGCTTCTGGGGTCCATGAACAATTTTAAATCTAACCTTGGTGATAAGAAGTGTTTTGGTCACTCTGGCTCTTGGAGAAGCCTGTGGAGTTAAGCTGAGTGTCTTGATATTGCAAGGATTTGGGAATCCAGCATTGGTGGGGTCTGTGAAAAACAAAAGAAACTAATTTTCTATCCAGTCAGGTTTGTATTCTTTTGAAGTCTTTCCGGAAAGAAATTCAAGGAACCATCTAGCCTTTTGCACCTAGGCACAATCCCCTATAAAGTTTAGATCCCAAAAAGCTCTCCTGAGGATGGGCTGTAGGAAGAGATGGCTCTGTCACGCTGTGTAGTGACCCAGAAGAAGAAAGGGAGTGTGGCCTCTTCAAAGAACTGCAGCTCATGCCCTTCAGCACCTTTTTATTCTGCTGATTTTTTTTTATGTTGTACTAACAAAGCCCATTTTTATTGACTGAACCAAGCACCTGCATTCTGCAAAAAGGGACTGTGCTGAGCCACAGGAGCTGTGAGGGGAAGAGCAGGTTGTGGCAGATAATCTAGGCAAGTCATGGAGAGACTTTCTTACTCTGACAGCTCCTGGCAGGAGGCTGGAGCCAGGTGGGGTCAGTCTCTGCTCCCAAGGACCAAGTGACAGGACAAGAGGAACCAGCCTCAAGCTGCCCCAGGGGAGGTTGAGGTTGGAGCTGAGGAACAATTTCTTCCCCTTGAGGCTTGTCCAGGGCTGTCCCCGGCTGCCCAGGGCAGGGGTGGATGCCTGTGACCCCTGGAGGGGTTTCCAAGCCGTGGAGCTGTGGTGCTGAGGGCCATGGGGCAGTGCTGGGTTAACAGAGGAACTAACTCAGATGCACAGCATGCCAGTTCTTCTGTGAGGAGGTAGCCAGTAGAATATCTCCCAGGGCACGAAATGCCCTAAATATTGTCTTGCAAAAATCATCCATCAAAAAAGGGACCCCTGTGGGGAGTGAGCTGCACATGGCCATGGTTGTGCCCAAGGGTTGCTAGTCCCTAGATTTGAACACAACCTTCTTTTGTCTCTTGCTGCAAAGTCTTGTGGGAGCAGGGGAGGGCAGAGTTCCCCTGCCCTGGCCTCCTCTCTCAGCTCTGTTGGGTGATTGAGGAGACTGGGTAATAGAATTGGAACCTAATAACAGGTTGGTGTTGATGCATTGATTTACTTCACATCTGGTGGTTGTGCTGCTTCATTCTTCTCTGGGCTCAGCAGTGTGACTGGCAGTTCATCTTTGGAGACGTGTCTTTCCTTGAAGCTTTAAAAAAAAAAAATATTAGTGAGTTTCATAAAATGTATGTGCTACATAAAAAAACCCAAACCAGAGGTGGAAAGGTGCTACATCACAGTGATTTCAAGTCACACCACACATCTTGAATTGTTATTTGCTTGGTTTTCTTTTCCCCCATCTTTGATTCCTGCAGCACTTTCTCACAGAGACAGTTTTGCCTTCTGTTACATCTGTATTATGCTTGCTAAAATTTTTCAAACTGCAGTGGCAACCCTGGGTTTTTTTTGAAAATGAAATAAATCAATAATTTTTTTAAAAAAATAGAATCACAGACTAGTTTGGATTGGAAGGGACTTTAAAGATCATCTTGTTCTAACCACCCTGTGCTGTAGGCAGGGACACGTCCCAGTAGACCAGGGTGTTGAAAGCCCCATCCAACCTGGTCTTGAACACATCCAGGGATGGAGCATCCACAGCTTCTCTAGGAAACCTATTCCTGTGTCTCCCCACCCTCAAGAGTGAAGAACTTCTTCCTAATTTCTAATGTAAATCTCTTTCAGTCTGAATCCATCACCCTTTGTCCTGTCACTACAAGCCCCTAAGGTATTATTTATTACAGAACAACTTTGTATTTTAAACTAGTGGGACAGGAAAAATCAGAATTAATTTTTGGAGGGTCTCTGGGATAGAATCTGAATAGTCCCAGTCATTTTTCTGGTGACGACCAGTTTGCAGAACTGTATTGGTTGCCCAACAGAGAGAAATGCTGCTTTATTTTCCCAGCACTCCTTACTGCTTTTTAGTGTTCCTGATGTAAAACTAAGGACTCATCATCATTAGACACTTCAAGTCAGTTTTCACTTAATTGCCAGCACAAAAGCATAAAGATGTGAGGAAGAACAGAGAGATGTACTGCAGGTAATCTGTCTCCCAATGGGATTTGTAAATAACCCGTTATCTTGGCATCCAGACACACACATGACTGGTGGGCAACATGGTCTGTACCTACTGGGCACAAATGCCTCTTTGGTGACCATAGCAGAGTCACTTTTCCTTCTCCCAGAGCCCCATCAACAACTCCTTAGAGATGGGTATTGCTCATAACAATTGACTTCCCCAGCTACTTTGAAGGCAGTTTCATCCCTTGGCTTGATCCTGCAATCCCAATCCCTGTGCTAATTGCTGTTAATGTAAATGGTGTATTTATTTAATTTTATTGCTACTGTGCAGATGCTACAGCCCTGACTTTATGATGCCAAGCTTTGGCAGCCCTGAAGACTCAGAGAGTCTCTTTACCCTTTTTATCCCAACAGTTTTCCACTGTACCAGGAAGGCATCATGTCCTGGCTTGGCTCCAAGTGTTAAGACATCCCCAGATCTGATCCAAAGTACTGGTTTTTTCTCCATGGGCTGTTGTCCTGGCAGGGCCGTGGAGACCCTGCATAGGTAGGGTAGGAGGGTTGAGTGAGCCATTGGTGGTCCTCAGGGTGTTGAGTATTTGGGCTTCACCCCAGGAGCAACATTGCCTGCAGGCACCTCTGAACACACCAGGCTGTTTGCACGCTGGGTTTCTTCTTGCTAAAGGCTTGTTGGCATTTTGATGTCTTTTGAAGATATAGCAGAGAAGTGACTCCTGAGAAGTGACAGCACTAAAACTCTGATTAATGTCTCCAAGGAGCTAGATAGTGAACCAGAACCATCCTCTTTAAGCTGCATCAATTTCCATATGTAACTCAGAGGCTTTTTGACAACGTTGTGGAAATGTGGTGCTTGGCAAAGAGCATGGTTTGTTCTGAGGGATATTTCTCCTTCAGCCTTTAACATGAGATTAAAAAAAAAAAACCCACCCAAAGCTCTGTTTAAAGATTTTGGATCAAGAATTTCCATAGCAGTTAAGAGGTGACTGTCCCACACATTCCCATGCAACCCTGAGGGTTCAGGTCCTCAGCTAGGAGTTCTGCATACAGTCTTGAGATGGGAAGGATCATGGCAACATGAAGTTAGGCTGGTGGAAACCAGAGGTGATCCACATCCAGCTCAGCTAGGGCATTGCAGGACCACGCTCATGACCTGTTATTGCCAGAGTATGTCTTATGAGGAGCACCTGAGGGAGCTGGGGTTGTTCAGTCTGGAGAAGGCTGAGAGGAAACCTTATTGATCTCTACAACTATCTGACAGGAGGTTGTAGTGAGGTGGGTGTTGGTCTCTTCTTATACGACTTAACTACTTATAGGACAAGAGAGAATGGGCTTAAGTTGTGTCAGGGGAGGTTTAGGTTGAATATTAGGAAAAAAAAAAAAATTACTGAGTGGTGAGCCCTTGGAACAGGCTCCCTTTCCCAGGGAGGAGGTGGAATTATCATCCCTGGAGGGGTTCAAAAATCATGTAGGTGTGGCACTTCAGGACATGGTTTAGTGGTCCTGGTAGTATTTAGCAGGTGGTTGGATTTGATGATCTTGAAGATCTTAAAGACCTTAAAGATTCTATGAGTATCCTTCTCTGGAGAGATTCCAAACCCACCTGGACACTGCTCTGCTGGGCCCCCTGCTCTGGGTGACCCTAATGGAGCAGGGGGTTAGCACCAGATGATCTCCAGAGCTCCCTTCCCACCCCCATCATACTGGGATTCTGGATGATTCTGTGATCTCATTTAAGGAGAGCATCTTCTAGAGATGCAGCTGCAGTTCATCGGGGTACACTCACACCAGGCACATGACATCAGCTGCTCCCCAAAGCTTTACTCTGCGAGTTAGATTTGAAAATATACATTTGGCATTCAGATTGTGATTTATTTTTTTTTCAGTCTGGATGCAGACAGGCTTCGAGCAGAGTCCTCATGAGCTCTGAGAATGATTTACAAGCACCCGGTTGTGCTGTCACGTACTGTCACCAAGAGCCTGGCATTTGGCCACCCTCTTCCTCTCTCTTTTCCTGGTCGCTGTGTGAACAGACCACTGACCATGTTTGATAAGTCAGAGATGTGAAGCTAAGAGTGGTAGGGAGGCTGAAAAAAAGTGGTTCCAAACAGTGCAGTTTTTATGCAGCCTTTTCTCATCCCCTGGAAAGAGTTAACAGTTCATTTTCATCATCTCTTGCATGGGCTGGAGCAAGCACTGGAAGTCTCCAGATATCTGCTAGCACCGTGCACACATCACACACACGCACTGCAGCCTAGAAAGAATTTTTTGCCTTTTTTTTTTTTTTTTTTTTAACTCTTTTTTTTTTTTTTTTAATCTGAAATTGCTAGAGCAGCTCTTTGGCAAGTCGTGCAGCAGCAGACAAGTCCCTGCTGCTGCTGCTGCTCGAGGTCCATGTGCTTGGCAGAGGGGGGGGGGGGGAAGAGCAGGAGAATGTACAGCTCGTGTGGGCTGCCCAGATCTGAGCCCGAGCGTGTCTGAAATAGCCTGGGATGTGAAACAGGCTGGGATGTGGCTGCCTTGGAGGGAGGCAGGGTCAGGGCTCAGGCTTGGCACGTGGATGCTGAAACGCAGCGGGGTGAGCACGTAAATGCTGGAGGCTGCTCTAGGTGTAGTGATGTGGATATATCCTGACTCTTGTCAGTGGCTGATGCCTCCAGGATGCCTCTTCTTGCTACCTGCCCACCCAAGCGAGGCTTTCCTGCAGCAGCCAAAGGACACACTGCTTAACCAAGCTGATGAATGTCGGCCTCCATCAGGTTGGGTGTCAGACCCTGTGTTAGTGAGGGCTGCAGAGAGAGAGAGAGAGAGCTCCTCTTCCACTTAAACTGGGTTGTCATGCCAGGCTGCACCTCCACCTTCTCCACATCCCCTGCCCAGGGACCCTGTTTGTCTCCAGCAGCAGCAAATCCTACCCTGGTCCTGTTGCCACCACCTATGAGCTATTCCTTCCACCCCAGGGTCAGCTGCTTTTGTAAGACCTTTTGGGTTCACATGCTCCATCATAGAGCCACAGGACTGTTCCTGGGGTTATTTTTCCACAGACAATGCTGCCTTTCCCCTTATTTATTTTATTTCTAAGAGAATTGTGATGCTCTTGTCACAGGGAAGCAGAGCTCTCAAATGGGAAACAATCCAGGTGGGAGTTTTTGTGTGTTGTAAATGGGTGCCCACCTGGATGACCAGGGGACCAAGTACAAGGGCCACCCAGGGAGAAGTATTGATGCAACCAAAGAGAGCTGAAGTAAACTGTCTGATTGCAAGATCTATTCAGCTCTTCACAGAACAAGCCATTTGTACAATATCATCTTTCAACTCCCACTTTCTTCTTGATTTCTCCTGAAATTATATGTTCTATGTGAAAGATCATGCAGTTATTAAAAGCAAGTGGAGCTGTCTGAGCAGAGCAGAATCTGCTTCTTTTCCTGTGTGCTGCTGCTGAGAAGGGCTGGAAATAGCCACCTATTGCCTCAATTATGTGCCAAAAAAAATGACCTTATAGCAGTGGCTTGCCTGTTAGTTGGGTGTTATTGGAGTTCTGCTTAAGCTGTCTCAGAGTGATGCCCAAGGTGGAGAGAAGGAGTCAGGCAACTGAAGGTCTCATGGTGAACATGAAATGTCTCCAGATTAAAATGGCAATAAAACAGCCAAAAAACAAATGGAAGTTAATTTCTTCATTAAGAAAGGTCTCCCAGAAGGTCTCCCCTGAGCCTCCTTCTCTCCAGGCTCAACCAGCCCAGCTCCCTTAGCTGCTCCTCCCCACACTCCTGCTCCAGACCCTTCCCCAGCTCCATTGCCCCTCTCTGGCCACGCTCCAGCCCCTCAATGTCTTTCTTCTAGAGAAGGACTCATGGGCTGGATAAACATTTTATTTTAAAGAGTATGGCAGAGGTCTACAAAAAACATACCTGGCCTGGCTAGGGTGAATAGGGATCATCACTCATTCTTCTTATAGTGCAAGGATTAGCCAGAACCTAATGAGCTCAGGAGGTGGTGGACTGAAAATGAGTGAAGGGAGATAGTTCTTTACCTACAAAAAGTAATTAAATTGTGGAACTGGTTTATCTCAGGATGGCAGAGTGGGAGAAACGTGACTAGGTTAGAAGAAAAGAACTCATTGGAAATTATTAAGCCATACCTTGGGTGACCCTGCTCTGGCAGGGGGGTTGGATTCGATGATCTCCAGAGCTCCCTTTCAGCCCCTACCATTCTATGATTAAACACTAAGATGCTACATCTTTAATAACTGGGACAAGAAAGGTTTTTTTAACTGGGACCACAACAGGTTTGCAGGCTGCCTCTGTAAGAACCCACCACTGGTTTCTGCTCGAGGTGGGATCCTGAGCTAGATCAGCTTTCCAGCCTGATGTGGTGCCATGGTCTTAGCATTCCATTGTCATCAGGACCCAGGTGGAGATGGCAGGACCCGGGTGAATGGAGATGAAGAACACAGTGGGTTTGAGCTGTCCAGCACTCATCTGTGTCGGCCAAACACACCCATGAAGTGCTGACTTCAGAGAATGGGGAGGTTTGGGAAGAGACGCAGAGGATTTTACCACCTTGGGTGTTCTGTCACACCTCTGGCTGATCTCACCCTGCTTTGCTCTATGTGGTTATCAAAACCTTCCCAACCCCAGCTGAGGCAGCTGCAGGGGTTTGTCAAAACTGTCTTTTCTCCCCCAGATCACTCCTGCCTGTGCTTCTGAGTGTGTGTTTCCCCTGCACACGGTGTGGAATTAAAAGCTGACTGGAGACCTACTCGTTTTATGCCTGAATTACTTCAATTTTCTCTGCCTGAGGCTCCTCATTCTTTTCCACTGCGCTGCTGCTATCCTGCTGGGACTCCTCATTGCCGGCAAAAGTTCCTCTTGTCCTCCTAAATTGATATTTTTCTCTATGAGCTCAGAGTTTTGCCTAAACATGGACTCATACAGGGCTAATTTCTCCTAAATCTTACACAGTTACTTTAGGCACACGTGTGAATGCTAAAGTCAGTTTCAAAATAGCTCAGATTTATTCTAAGCCTCTATTTTTTTAATTTATTTTTATTTTTCAGATGCCAAATACATCGATTCCTCTCTGATGAAAGAAAAAAAAAAACAACAAACCAGCCTCCAAACCCACAGAGTATTTTCAGCCTGATTTAGTGGCTCATCTACAAGGATCTTGATTGGCTTCACTAAACGGTTGGTGCTCACTCGCCTGTGGAAAAGGCCTTGGTGCCTTTGGAGGCACATTATTTTATTTACCCTAAACAGAATTTAATCTTGGAGAGTTCAGAAACAAGAGTTTTAAACTGATTCCTCACAGCTTGAGACAATAACTACTGGAAAAAAATCATGCAATCTATTTCAGTAATTTTTTTTTTTCTAGGCACCATGTTTTGTTTTAATGAGGCTGCCATATTTAAATGTTTTAGGATTTCAAGCTTTTGGAATTGTTTCTGGGAGCAAAGTGTTTTCTTTTAAACACAATTGCAGCTTAATATGAAAACCCCCCCAACAATATCAGATAAGCCTTGAGTGAAATGAAAATTCAGTTCTAAGTCAAAGAAAACAGTGATTTTTAAGACAAATGAACCATTTTGCTTGATTCCTTGCTTAGAAGAAGTTTGGGGTTTGGATCATCCAGATTCATATTCTGTCCCCTATTCTTTTGATTCTGTCAGAACCATCAAACCAGAAAAAAACATGTTCATGTGACTTCATCTTAAAGACTCAAACATGTTTTCATAGTTCTTCTGCAGAATTTCTTAAGCAGTGCTAGTAATACCATCAAAATAAGGATGTTAAGTGGAATTAAACAAGATTATGAATTTTGAAGGCAGTTTAAGAACTTCTAACACAGAAAAATCACTAAAACCATGCCACTGTGACCTCAGGCATATAAATAAACTGCAGCAGAACAAACCAGACTCTCTTGCTTTGTGCTGAATGTGAAATGGGCTGTCTTGGGGCTTTCACATCCTGATGAGACAGTCTGAATTAGCAGCTGGTTTGTTTTAATGTCGACAGCTCTGTCAAAAGGGCACCGTTAGTTCCATGGCAGGGAAGGAGCTGGAGGAGCCCAGGGAGGAAATCGGACCCTGCAGGAACTTCAAGTTCCCGTGGCAGGTCAGACCAGCAACCAGCTGCTGCTAAAATGTTGTGACAGAGGAGAGGATGACCCAGAGTGTTTTCTGGGAGGAAAGGGGTTGGTTTTGTTAATCAGGTCCTGAGATGGGCAGTCAAAACGTGCCCTAGAGATGTGGTACATGGGGATTTATTGTGTGCGATTGGAAGCTGAAGTGTCCTGAGAAGTTGCAACGAGGCTGGGGAAGGGTGATGAGTAGCAAGTGCACTAAGCTGAAGAAACACCATCAGAGAGGTTGTGGAAGGTTTTAGCACCAGCTCATGGGACAGCAGTGTGAAAACAAGAGAGTGAGGCTCTGCTCATGCCTCCTCATGTTGGTGAGGTCTCTGGTTTGCAGGTTCAAGACCACAGGGCATCCCAGGGACAACATTCAAGTTTCCTGGGGCAGTAATGTGCCAGAATGTTGCTGGCATATGCACTCTAGACACTTCAGCAGTGTGTTGGTCCTGGAAGGAATTGCAGCCTCTGAGCTGTAGGGACTAGGGACTGAAGGTTGTTGCAAGGCAGGAAATGCTTGGTTCAGGCATCCTTGCACAGATTCAACCCCAACATACAACCACAGGCAGCAAACCATAGGAGATAGATAGGAAGCTGTTCACCACCTCAGCAGAATTACTCACTGTTCTTCAGAGAGCTCCTGTGTGAGATAGCAGGTGAAGGAGGCTCCAGCTAAACCCATAGGATCCCTCCTCACTAGGTCCTCCTTCCAACCTCTGATCTTAAATTATTTCCCACTGGAGACCCATACGACAGCTACAACAACCTCCCTCACTCCTACATGCAATTCTGGCTCCAGCAACGAGGACATGATCTGGGAGAACATCTGGATGTGTCCCTGTGCCCAACCCCTCAGTCCCTTGAGATACTCCCAGTGGCCTTGAGCCAGTTGCCCTGCTGGAAATCACCAGTCTAAACCAGAGACCTTGTTGGGCACATCTAGAAAAAGCAAGTGTAAAAATGAAACAGGGAAAAAATGTCTATTAAAAAGAAAAATGAGAACACAACAGATTTTGCAGGAGAAATCCTGATTCCTAAGCCAAACCATGCCAGCAGTCAGCCATGTCACCCAACTGCCACCCTACCTATGCATGGAGGCATCATACTGCACGAGGTGGGACTACCACCACTCATACATTCTTGCTTGATAAAGAAAATCTGTAGTGGAGGGGCTAGAAACCCCTTTCCTGAACCTCTGAACAGTCTGGAGTTGTCACCAAGAAAAAACAACATTTAGGAGATGTTCAACCCATGGAGCAGAAAGCCCCCAAAATCCTCTACAAACAGGCAAAGGTTTTTGGGGCTGCAAAACAAGGTGGACACAATGAGGTTTGTTGAGCAAATAGGACTGAGGGAAGACCAGACCCACCACCAGGTAAAAGCAAAGAGATGCTTCAAAGTGACCAAAGAGTCTACACCAAAATAAAGAAACCAGACTTTGTTTTGTTTTGTTTTGTTTTGTTTTTAAAAAAGGATACATCATTTAGAGGTTGTTTTTGTTTTGTTTTGTTCTTTCAAGCTTGCTGGACATCATACTGAAGCACTGTAAAGCTGTCAGAGAAATTATATACTTCTTTTTTTTTTCTGTTGTCAACCAAAGCGTGCTTTTATGGAGTCGATTAGCCACAAATTATGAACACACACCACTTGTCTGAGAATGAATTACAGTACAACCCAAGCAAAATAACTGTCTTTGCTCACTAGCCATGGCCCTGATGAGGAGGCTGTTGGAATTTCCCGTCCAACCATAAGGGAAACTTCACATTTGCTTGGGTTCTGTTCTGCAGAGGTGCCTCTTTCAAGTGCTACAGTGTGAGGGGAAACGGGGAGGTTGTTGGTATCACCGCTCTGACGTGCAAACCTGGGCATGAGCTGGGTGTGTAAAATGCAATTACGTTGGTAGGAAAGAGTCTGTTTAAGCTGGGATGGCATGAGTGCTTGGATCTACAGCAGAGCCTACAACTGCTGTCGTGTTCAAGACAGAAGTGCAGCCAACATCATCTTTACATCATCTATTGTGTGACCTCCACAGAGCCCTTTTTTGAAGGTGGAGAGCCACAGTCTTAGCAAGTTTTTAGTTCTGTGGGTTTGTTTTGGTTGGTTTGGGTTTGGTTTTTTTTTTGGTTTGGGTGGGAGGGTTGGTGCTGTGACTTGCCCACAGTTGGTGGTAGACCTTGAACCCCTCCCTGGTCTTGCTCACGGCTTTTCAGCTCCCACCTGTGACACGGTGAGAAGGAAGAGCTGCCCACTTGTTGCCAAGGTGAGGAGAACTGCAGCTCCTCCCGGGGCGAGGGTTCGAGGTGCCACTCTCAGCGGTGATGTCTGGCAAGGGGAGGGGGGGGGAGGGAAAATGGCACACGTGGTTTCTGCCAGCCCCGAGAGGCAAGAGAAGCGAGGAACCTGAAATGGAGAGGCAGGAGTTTGTTGGTCAGGCACTGCGAGAGAGGACGTGGCTCTACAGGATGCACTCGTGCCTCTCTGTGGCTTTCAGGGCCTCGTGCATGCTGGCGGCGGAGAGCCTCCTGTTGATGTTCCTGTACCTGCACCTCAGGAGGTTCCAGAAAGTAGTCCTCAAATCTCGGTTAAAGAAAGCATAAATCAAGGGGTTGATGAGGGAGTTGGTGTATCCCAGCCAGAGCAGTGTCCTTTCCAACCTCAGGGGCATGCAGCTGCAGCGGATGCCGCAGATGAAAGGCCGAGCCGTCGACATCAGGAAGAAGGGAAGCCAGCAAAAAGTGAATGCCCCAACGATGATGCCGAGGGTCCTGGCTGCTTTCTGCTCCCTTTTGAAGATGGAAATGTTCTTTCTGTCTTGGCGGAGCAGTTTGGAGAGCGTGGCGCATTCCTCCGCCGCTTTGGTGCGCTTGGAGCTGTGGTGGTGGCTCCGGCTGGAGGTCTCCAGGCAGTAGACACCCTCCTCTTCGTAGTGCTTGGGGAAGTTCATGAAGCGGTGCTTCTCGGCGCTGACCTTGGCTGCTTTGTAGATCCGGCTGTACATGACGAGCATGACGGCCATGGGGATGTAGAAGGCGACCCCCGTGGAGTAGACCGTGTAGCCAAAGTCCTGGCTGATGAGACAGACTCTTTCCACCGTGACGTTCTTGGCCCAGCCAAAAAGGGGAGGGAGGGTGATGGAGGCAGATAGGAGCCAGACGATGAAGACCATCTTGGCCATCAGCTTCCCGTTCTGTCTCACAGGGTAAGTCAGTGGCCGAGTGATCCCCAGGTACCTGGAAGAAATAGGAAGGGTTGCAAAGGGTCAGGTGGGTTGCAAGGGGTGGGTGTTGTGGGGTGGTTTTCATTCAGGCTGAGAGAGTTGGTGGTTGTTCAGCCTGGAGAAGGGTCTGAGGAGACCTTGTTGTGGCTTTCCAGGATCTGAAGGGGGCTACAGAAAAGCTGGGAAGTTTTATGAGGGCGTGTAATGGTAGGATGAGGGGTGATGGCTTCATACTGGAAGAAGGGATTTAGATTAGAAATTAGGAATAAATTATTCACTCTGAGTGTGGTGCAACACTGGCACAGGCTGCCTAGGAAGGCTGTAAATGCCCCATCCCTGGAAGTGTTCAAATCCAGGCTTTGAGCACCTTGGTCCAGTGGGAGGTGTCCCTGCTCACAACAGGGGGTTGGAACTAGATCACCTTTCAGGTCCTTTCCAACCCAAACCATTCTATGATTCTATGACTCTAAATATCCCTCCTGCTGTAGGAAGGAGCTACGGAGGGAGAGCAGAATTGATGTCCTCTGGTCTGGGAGAATATCATGGCCTGCTGTTGCATCTCTTAATTCAGCACCCAGAAAAAAAATAAAATAATCACTCCTCTATATATCCAGAGCAAGAACTTTGCAAACTAATAGATGCTGCATGGTGTGATCTCCTTTATTTTGCTATCACTGGGTTTTCTTTAGAAGCTGATCCACTCGGGATTTGCTGAAAACTTCAAGGAATTTACACCCCCAGCCAAGCAAAATGCACAGTGACAAGATTGAAAAAGGAAAAAAAAAAAAAAAAGAAAGAAAAGCAAGGCAAAACTGACACGTTTCATCTGCGGGTGCCTCGTGCAGTCGCCGCTGGAGGAAACGGGGCTGTTTTGAGGTCTTTTGCTGATGATTTTGATGAGAGCAGGAAGGCCCCAAAAATAGGCCGGCGTTTTACGGCGGCGCGGGAGGCGAGAGAGCGCCCGGGCACGCAGTGGAATTCAAATCAACCCCTCTTTGCTTCTCTTCTGTTTTCTTTCCTTTTCGGGGGGGGTGTGTGTGTGTCTCTGGTTGTTAATCAAGTGTAGTGGTAATCAGGTAACAAAAGCCAGTTCCTGGAGCAGTGGTTTACAGGCAGTTATTGCACACACACCCCCCACCGTGCGGAGCTGATTGTGAAGCCATTCGTTCTTTGTGTGATCAGCTCCGTCCTCATCCTCCCTCCCCTGGATGCCTGGGCAGCCTGAGCCCTGAGAGCAGGGTAGGAGATCTGCCCCAGGCTGGGCTCCACCATCAACCCCCCTGGACGAGCTAATCCAGGGCGTTTATTCCATGCTCAGTGGTAATTGTTGAATACCTGCATCGGGGGGATTAAATAACACAGAGAAACAAAACCTCTCCAAGGTGCTCCTATCTCCATCCTGCAGCTGGTGAACTGGGAAAGGACAAATCTCCTCTCACATGGGTTGGCTGAGCACAAACAAGCCCGGAATTGGGGTTTCTCAGATAGCACTGATTTACCACAAGCTTGTGCCTCCTCTGGGTCAAAATTAAGCTCCATAAATGACTTGCAAGCTGATGCTGTGGCTGCTGCATCCTGCTGAAGGCTGGAGGGTGCAAAGGGCAGCTGGAGGCTGCAGCTACCTGTGGCTTCATGCCCATGCCCTCAGCCAGGGTTGGTGGAGCATCCCAGGGAGGCAGGACAGTGGCCTGGGGTGTGTTCAGATGAAGGGCATGGGAAAGACAACCCAACAAAATGCTGGATTTTCATCCCACTGACTCTTTCAGGAGGCATCCTTTTTTTTCTGAGGACAATGCCAATTAGGAGCACATCACCTCATTTTGGGTAGAAAATATTTGCCAGGGAGCTAGGAGAGCCCCAGGAAGGTTTCCTGGGGAATAGATGGAGACTTTTTTTTCTCCACTAAGAAAAGCTGAAGTGCTACGTGTGGTCTGGGGAAATTCTTTTGTCAGCTGCTTGACATTTTTTACAGAGAGCTCCATGCAAAGCTGCACAGCCAAAAAGGTTGGTTGTTTAGTTTTGTTGTTGTTATTTTGGGTTTGGTTTGTGGCATTAAAGAATCTATAACATTGACAGGCTTTTATATAAGAAAAATGTGAGAGAGAGATGGATGTTTCCAGCATTTTTCTTTTTCTGATTTGAAAGAAAATCAATCAAATCTCCTTTCAGACAAGATTAGTTCTACCAGCTTCAATCAAGAGGCTTTTAGAAAGTGCTCGGCATTAATAATCAATAGTAGCAGCCTATATTTTAATAGTACTCATCATCTTGGGCAAACCAAGCCTTTTTTTTATACCTTAGCTAACCAAACTGAGGGCACTCCAGCCATCAATAAAAGCACAACCTCCTGTTCAGCAGAAACAGGCACCAGTGCTGGCCAAGGTGGCATTCAGGACAGAACTAGAGAAGGTGTTTGCATTTCTGAGAAGCACCAGTGCTGTTCCTCTTCTTTCTTGCAAGGGCAGGGGGAAATTTCAGCTTTAACTTAACATCAATTAACATCTCGCTGAGATGATCTACCCCTTTCATCTCTTCTGCAGTAGGTGTTTCAGGCTCTCTGCAAACTCAGCTACTGTCTTGCTTTTGGTTTGTAGCTGACTTGGCTTTGATTCAGCACAGAAACTGAAAAGTGTGCTCTTGCAGATGTTTCCATCAGGAGCTTAACCACAAAATCCTGCCCATCCCAAGCCTGGGGGGAGGTGGAGACCCAGGCGCCATCCTGGATGTGTGGTCTCCCTCAACCCACCTCCATCAACTGCCCTGGGGGAGCAGTGAGGATGATGGGTTGATGTGGAGCACAGATGACTTAGAGGATGCTTGGGATACTGCCCTAGGATAATATGCACAACTCACAGCTCATTCCTGAGGATCATAGAATCATGGAATGGTTGGGGTTGGGAGGGAGCTCTGGAGATCATCGAGTCCAACCCCTTGCTAGTGCAGGGTCACCCAGGGCAGCCCACACAGGAACAGAGTCAGGTGGGGCTGGGAAGTTTCCAAAGGAGACTCCACAGCCTCTCTGGGCAGCCTGGGCCAGGCTCTGTCACCCTCACAAGGAAGAAGTTTTTCTTCTCATTGAGGTGGAATTTCCTGTGTTTCAGCTTGTGACCATCACCTCTTATCCTATCCCAGGACAAGAGCCTGGCCCCTTCTGCTTGACCCCCACCCTGCAGATATGTCTCCCCCAGGAGACCATTGTCTCTCCTGGCCACAAGGGCCCATTGCTGTTCCATAGATAACTTCTTATTCATCAGGACACCAAGGTCCCTCTCCATGGACTTGCTTTCCTGTGTGTCTACCCCTCACCTGTACTGGTCCATGGTGTTGTTCCTCTCCAGGAGTAGGACTCTACATTTATCCTTGTTGAATTTCATGAGGTTTGCCTTTGCCCAGCTCTCCAGCCTGTCCAGATGTCACTGGATGGATTCTTGGGGCAGAAATCTGCAGAATAGGGCCCCACTCACCTACTCCTCCTTTGTGCATCAGATGAGATCCCAATTATTGCTCCACAAGCCCCAGGAAGGACTGAGCCCACCAGTCCCCCCTGCACTTGCAGCATGCCCTTCCTTCCAGCCACAGGTGGGCACAGTAAAGAGGACTGCCCACCCCTGTCCCTCTGCTCTGCCAGTCCTGGGTTGGTAAGAACCTTAAAGATCCTCTAGTTCCAGCTCCCCCCTGCACCCTCCACTAGACCAGGTTGCTCAAAACTCCATCTAACCTGCACGCCTTCTGAAATTACCACCTTTGCTCTTTTTCTCCTTTCTCAGCTAGAAATACCTCTCGGGCAATTGTCCTCTCACCACTCAACTTCCCCACCAGGTACAGGGGAAGGTCTGGGGCCAGTCTAATGGTGATGTTGCAGCCCAGCCAGGCTCCCAGCGTGGAGTGGTTCCTATGCAAACACACCCAAGGAACAAGCCTCTGCCAGAAGCTGCAGGCTCTGTGGAAGCCTCTAGGATCACAGCTTTTCCCTCCATCATTCTGCTGAGAGGTCTGAAGCACAGAAAGGTCAAACTGCTCTATAAAAGCACCTGGCAACCTGCTGCCTCTGTCATTTCTTTGGCTGCAGTGACTTTTTCCTCTCCAACATCCAGAAGTGATGTTGGGGTTTGCTCAGCTGGCACCTGGAGATGTTGCAGCAGAGCTGAGGAGGTGCTCGAGAGCCATGTGAGGTGAGGCACAGGAGCGTGTCCCTGCAGGGCAGGATGGTTTACACTCCCAGAAGCTCAGCACTGGCAGCTCGAGTTTGGCAGCAAGGACATGAAGATGCCTTGCCCTGTTCCTGGGCTCCTTGGAGCCCCACCAAGCTCATCTGGTGAGCTGCACAGAGATGCTACCCTGGACAGGTGGGGTAGAAAAACTGCACCCACAAGTGCCTCCAGTATCAGCCAGTTAAGAGAGCTCCTCCTTGGCTGTAAGACCAGTGGGTGCAACTTAGACCAGCCTTAGGGCTGCTCAAATTTAAGACAGGACCTGCAGCTCCTGTCCATCCTACACAGAAAGGGAGAAGGGAGAAGGGAGAAGGAAGAAGGGAGAAGGAAGGGAGAAAGGAGAAAGGAGAAAGGAGAAAGTAGAAAGGAGAAAGGAGAAAGGAGAAAGGAGAAAGGAGAAAGGAGAAAGGAGAAAGGAGAAAGGAGAAAGGAGAAAGGAGAAGGGAGGAGGAGAAGGAAAGGAAAGAAAAAAGGAAGGAAATGAAAATGAAAAAGGAAAGGAAGGAAAGGAAAGGGAAAAAGGGGAGGAAAGGGAAAAAGGAAAAGGAAGAAGGAAAGAGAAAAGTCAAAAGGAAAAAGGAAAGGGAAAATGGGAAGGAAAAAAGAGATAGGTGAGGAATAAGGAATAGGAAGAGATTTTTAATGTAAATCACAGCCAGTGTGATTAGTGTGTAGCTGCTTCCCTGCTCCTCACTGGTCAAGAGGCAGCATTGACATGTTTCATTACTGCATTTAATCTCATCCCTCTAACCGAGGCAGACTGCTGCCAGCTTGGAATACCCCCGCTGCTTTACAACCAGGCTTTTCATTAAAACAAAGCAAGTTCAGCAGCAGAGCTGGACCTTGTCGAGTGGCCTGGGAGTGATTCTGCTTTCTAACCAGCAGTGCTGAACCGACCAGGGCTGTGGAGCAGAGAGCAGCTCGCAGAGGAGCAGCCTTGGGGGCAGGGGCTTTGGAGCAGGACTCGCTAGGGATTAACATCAATCAGCAGCAGCAGGATTTTCTCTCTCCTTGCTTCTTTGTCACCCAGTTTCACACCTGGGGAGGGTGACAGGGGAGGTGGTTGAGCTGAAGGCACTCAGCTCATGGGCCATCTCCCTTCCCTGAGCTGCTTATGGCAAACCTGGCTCGGCAGTGCCAGCGTAACCCCAAACCACCCCCCGGGACGGCCAGCACACGCGTCAGCTCTGGATCTGGATCTGGCCCACTGGCTCGTCAGAGCAGTGTCCCTACTGACGCAGGATGCTATAATTAGCCCCACGGAGGTGCTGACTTGCCCGAGTCTTGCCAGTTTGCCAGGCGGGCTTAGCTTTTCCCTCCCGACCCCGGGTGTGGGACTTGAAGCCAGCAAATCCTTGCAAACGCAGGCACTGGGCTAAACTGGGGGTTTGGGTGTTTGGGATGGGGTGGGGGGGAGTTGCTGACATCCTTAGTCGAGGCAGGAGTTCATGGAGCAGCAGAACATCCCCTAGGACTGGGCTCCAGAAGCCTCATAATGCAGATTTTCAAAGTGCATGTGGGTTTTGGTTCTTGGTTTGCTTGTTTTTCTTGATGAATTTTATGATCCAGCCTTCTCCTTCCATGGAGAAGGTCAGGTCATGGGTCTGTTCCTTGAGCCAAGGAACAACGTGAAGCAGCTGCCTAGAGGGGGAGGGCTACACAAGTTAACTTAGAGAAGTTAGTTGAGAAAGACCTTTAAACCCAGCTCTTCCAAAGGCACTCGGGCACTTCATTACTACAGAGAACCCTCAGCAACCCTGTGCACGTGGAAGAACACACAGAAACACGGGCAGTAGCGGTGCTCCAACTGGCAGTGTGATCCTAGTGACACCCAAGAACCTTACAGCCAAGCTCACCCCAACAGTTTTGGACACCCCAGTTCAGAAAAGATAGAGATTTACTGGAGAGAGTCCAGCACAGGGCACCAAGATGATTAGGGGAATGGAGCATCTCCCTTATGAGGAGAGGCTGA
>JAOEGS010023373.1:0-27002 GCA_025447755.1 Corythornis vintsioides
GGGCAGGGGGGTTGGACTAGATGATCTTCTAGGTCCCTTCCAACCCCTAATATCTATGAATCTATGAATCTATGTCAGAATATATGCACAGCAACCATGAATTAACTTCCAATTTTCCTTCAGGATAAGGAAATTAAGAATAATAAATAAAAAATTTCTCTGATTGCAATGTTTTTATGAATTATCTTCTCCTCATTTATGAGTACTTTCTGACTTATGGGCAAGGGGCTACATAAAACCATAGATGTTCTAATGACATCCCAACAAGAGAAAGAAAGCATCTCAATAAGGTGGGAGTGGGGAGTTGGGTTTAAGTCTATTGGAGGGAGGAGGGCAAAGGAGAAAATTACAAACCACATACAGCTGCTTAGAGAATTCTGTACAGGCATAATGATGCAGTCAGTCAGATGTTCAGCCAAGTGTATACTTGAGGATATGCCTTCAGAGTTTCTGGGATATATTGGTTTATGTTTCCACCAGGAGGAAGAATTAAGTGTCTTCAGGGGAAGTCCTGAGAGTACAGCCTCTAAATTACATTAGTTTGTACAAAATACTGGGTTCAGTTCTTTGAATTCTCACAGATCTTGGAGGCAAGCCAGGTCTACTGTGACATAAAATGTACATCTGCCGCACTAGCAGAGAGAACACAAGATTGAAATCTCTATGGGAAAACGGAAAAAAAAAAATCGTGTGGCACACAGGCATGAGACACCCTGCTTGTATTAGTAAAATCTGCTACTTAGCTTGGCAAAAAGAAGTAAATACAAGTCTTATTAATTGTTCCATTTTTGCTCAGGAAGGAAAGGAGACATAAGTGGTGTTTTTTTCATTTGTTTGGAAAGGATTATATGTGTAATTATCTAGTTTTGTTTGCTCCCCTTAATTTATGGCCATGGGAGGATATGAAGAATACTTCCAGCTGGACCCCAAAATCATCGGTTTTAGTCTTGGGAAAAAGCATTACCACAATTGACCTGCTTTTTGAAGAAGAAGCAACAGAGCAGGGCTAATACTACTGTAGTATTTATTACATGACTATATGTGAATGGCAAGTAGGAAAAGGGAATATGCTGTGCAAAATGGCTGCTTTCCCTTTCTCTCCTATTATATCTGTGAAATATATAGAAAATTCAAATTCTGTGTACAAGGAACAAGGCTTCTAAACTGACTCTAAAATGCACATGTACTTCAGCAATTGTAGGACTGCTTTGTCTTTACTGAAGCTCTGAAGTCCAAGACTGCACAAAATAAAAAAAAAACCAAACCAACAACCAACTGCAAAGGAATCACGAAGGAGAATTAAATAATTGTTCAAGACGGAATTCTGAACTATGATAGAGGTGTAAATACACAGCTGCAAATGAAATAACTGATTCTGCTAAAGCTTAACTTGTTCTATACTGGAGGCATATGTTCTTAACTTCTAAGCTTCTCAAAGAAAGCTGTAATAGGTAATATCACCAGAACTCACAATTCTTTGTATTTGTAACTTATATGTATATACTTATTAAGTAAATAGTGAAATTACATATTCATTTTCATTAGAAAATGCTACTTTGTTACTCACTAGCTACTAGTGATACTTTTTGTCTAGCAAGTGTTTTGAGAACCCTTTGCTTTAATACGAAATTTTTTAATATGTATTTTTAATACGATTAAAAATAATAAGCACTTTATAAAATGGTAATAGCATTCCAGTGAAAAAGCTGAAGATAAACTATTGCAGTGTTCTGAATGGGAGACAAGGGGTGAAGATCCCTATTGCAGGATACTACCAAAGAGTGCTCTGCAGTGCCTCGCAATATGTAAATCCATAATTCAAAGTGAAGTGTTGTGAATGCTCCAACATCTAGGCTCTTTCAAGCAACTTAAATCACTGCTATAGTTTACATTCTGTTATTTTAGAAAAAGTATTAAAAAATGAGAACTGAAGAATTCTTCATAATTGTTGATTACATAACTGATATGTAAGGTCAGGCATATATACAAACAACAGAGTAACAATGACTTTTTTAGTACCCTAATAGCAAGCTTCTGGCCAAGACACAGCACAGTAAACTTTTGCTTCACACTAGAGAAGTAGAGGAACAGTAGCATCAACCATAGTTAACTGGATAAGGGCAACACTAGCTGTAATTCCAATAGAGAAAATATCTGGTTTGCAGCTATATACATTGGAATTTTGATATTCATGTTTTCTGTTTCTTGAGCAAATTTAGCTTTAAGTATGTTCTGCCTTTTTCGCCCTTTTTCCTTACTTCATAGTGACTCTACTATATTCTTAATTTCATCTGTTAAACTATAGAAATTGCTGCAAAATGTTGAACTGAAACTATTTATGATTGAGTGATTGTTATAATACAAAGTAAATAGAAGCCATTACAGTTAAGATTGAGTTTTAATTTCCATCTCTTCTATAGCTAGTAAATTAACCTGAGCCTTGTCTTAAATGAAGTAGGATCTGTGTTGTAAAGGTCAAATACCAAATTCCTTTTTTTGTTTTTGTTTGTTTGTTTGTTTGTTTGTTTGTTTTTGTTTAAATTTGAACACTTACAGTTGAGTTTCTAGTGCTGGCACCAAAAACCAACCAGCCATTTCCTGATGACAAGGAATCTTCAGTCTGTTTTAACTTATTTGGGTTTTTTTTAATAATTCATTTCTCCTATTAAACCTCACAAAGAACACGGGAGATATGGATACATGTATATGGGAGAGACAATTTTTAAATATAGAACAATAGTGATTAAAAGTGTCACAACCTGGATATCACTTATGAATCCATATTTTAATTTTGTGGTCATTTTAACAACATTTTCCTTCGATCACTGACTGATCTCAACATGTGTAAAGTCCTAGCACAGGGAGAGATGTTTGAGTACCTGGGAATTAAGGCATCGGAGTCAACCGTACTGCATGCCTGAAGCGCTGCTGAACATGTTATTCTCTTACAAAGTAACCCAAGATATAAAAGAAAAAAACCCAGTGAAACTCTGTTCTAATTTCCCATCAGAAATCAGCTAAATGTGTTTCTGGACCTCTAAACAGTGGTCCAACTTTTTTTAAGCCCTGCTGTGATCCAGCAAGACTTCCCATGTTACCTATGTATGCATTCTGCCTGATGCCAACACCCCTCTTCAGACTGAAAGCGTATACTATTTTGACTTATGAATAGGTGTTCTGGCTCCTGTAATCCTCCTAATGGATCACTCCAAGACCATAATAATGACCCTATTATCACTCTTGTCCCACAGACTTGTCAGAGTGTATATTATGATCTGAATCAATATAGTAATTAATAAGAGGAATATTTGGCTAACCAGCATGATTTCACCAAGGGCACATCCTGCCTGACCAACCTAATGGTGTTCTATGATGGAGTCACTACATCAGTGGGCAAGGAAAGAGCTGTGGATGTCATGTATTTAGGTAAAAAGATGGACAAGAACTGCTAATGTGCAGTTAGGAAGTTGTATATTGGGCTGCATCAAAAGAGGCATGGCCATCAAGTCAGGGGATGCAATTCTCCTGTTCTACTCTGCTTTTGTAAGATCTCACCTGGAGTGCTGTGTCCAGCTCTGGGGACCTCAGCACAGCAAAAACATGCAACTGTTTGAGTAGGTCTAGAGGAGGGTCACAAAAATTATTAGAGGAACTGGAACACATCTCCTGTGAAGAAAGGCTGAGAGACTTGGGGTTGTTCAGCTTGGAGAAGTCTCTGGGGAGATGTTACTGTGGCCTTTCAATACTTAAAGGGGCCTATAAAAAGGATGAGGACAGTCTTTTTAGTAAAGAATGTTGCGACAGGAGAAGGTGTAACTTTTAAACTAAGATGGTAGATTCAGAGTAGATATATAAATTAAAAGCAAATCAAATGGTACTTTGCTCCCACAGCTGCTGTGAATCACAGAATTACATATAATTTAAACATGTTAGCCTGAACAGTTGCAAGTTACCACTCATAGTAATTTACAGAACACAGGAAGCTGGAGATGATCTCATGGACTAATGTTTCAATTTTTGTCATTAATCTTTGCTGCATATTTTTATACGTTACGCAGCTCATCCATAACAACAGTCTGTACTGTTTGATGTAATACCTGATACCTGATTTTGACCTCTGCTACTTTTGTTTATAGAATTAAGGAAATGGTCTAACCAGTCTGCATGTCCTCTGACAAAAGCAATATGCCTTTGTGGTATCCTTCCAGAAGTAGTATCAGTGTGACTGACTGCTGATAAACAATGATAAATAAGTAATTTACATGGTATACTTCCATTCTTTTTTCACAATATTTTCACCTTAATATTATTGTAATGATTTATGTTTTCATTTGGAAAACATTACATGTTACATCTTGTGACATGGATGCTTCTAGTAAGGAATGGGTTACCTATCATTCAGGAAGACATTTTTTTGAGCACTCAGTTTAACATCCTTCCTTCTTTTACTTGCAAACTCATGCCAACAGTGTTGCAGAAAATTCCAAACCTCAATTATATATAATAAAAAGGATTCTGAAGAAAAGTAATTCTATGTAAAGTAATTCTCAAGGCAAGTTTTAAACTAATGTCCTGGTTTGAGTAAGAACAGAACTAATTTTGTTCACTGATAAAAGTTTTCAGTTCAGGTGTTCTAACTGCACTGTCTGAAGCTAACAGCGTATTTTCACAGACAGTGTCTGCTTCTAGCAGTGATAATGCTCCATGTTTAGACTTACTACCAAGGATTGGTGTGCAGCCAAGGTCACTGTTAAATATTGTGTATCATGTCGGGAGTGCAGAAAATAAAAGGCAACAACCGCAGCCAGAAGCAAACAGGACAGGTGACCCTAAAATGACCAGCAAGGGATTCCATCCCATATGTGTCATGTTCAGTATAAAGCTGAGGGATCACAAGGGTCAAGCTCTCTTCTTCAGTGACTGGCATCTGTCCATCGTGCCTTTGATCCTGATCCGTGTGTTCCTGAATCCAGTTCCAGAGTCCAGGTCCTGAACCTATTTCCTGTCTGCCACAGAGTCCAGTCTGGGACTTCCCCCATTGCCTGCTCCACAACATCATTGACCATGTAATTGCCACTGAGGGTGTGAGGATTGGCTTTGTTACTGTTTTCCATTGTTTTAATTATTATTTTTCTTAAAACTGTTCTAGCTTTCTTTTCTAATCATGCAGTCTCTCTCCCTTATTATATAAAAAGATATTTTTATAAAAAGATATCCCTTATTGTATAAAAAGAGCTGTAAATTAATAAAGAAAGGCTTCTTGGCATCTTGGTGAAGAAAATCGCCTCATCCTCGCTCTTTCTCCTCCTCCGGCAACTGGCAGATAAGCAACAAATTGCCAATTGCCCAGGATCATGTCTGGATGTTTTCTAAATGTCTTCAAGGATGAAGACTCCACAACTTCTCTGGGCAACCTTTTCCCATGCTCAGTCACCCTCACAGTGAAAAAGTGTTTCCTAATGTTCAGAAATGTTTCAGTTCACTGCCTGTTGCTCCAACAATTAAGGAGGACTTGTGCCAGAGTTTTTTTTCTGCAATTACTATAAGGTAGTATATAAAAGTGCATTAGCATTACCAGGCACAGAGAACTAAAAAAACCCCAACCAAACAAAAATAAAGGATCAGATTTTCAGCCACTGAAATCTATGAATGCTGGCCCTCAAACACTTGAATAATTTATTCAGGTAAAGTGAAAATAGCTTGTGCTGAATGTGAGAATGGTCAAAAAAATTTACCTGTGAACTAAATAGGTAAAAATAATATATTCTAATTTCACAGAATTATGTAGGTAACTAGTACAAAAATAATAAGGAAAATAATGCTTGTCCTTAAACCAGAGAAAATATTCTTTCATTGAAACTATAACCCCATCTAGTGGGACTCCTTTTTAAGAGCTGATAGTATTTGGTCCATTCCTCACTCTGATTTCGAATATTTTGTGTTACTAAAAACTGTTTTTTAGCTGGCCCAGAGATTTACAGATTTTGCCTACACTAGATTTCTGCTTAAAGTATATTATCTTTGCTACCATTATGATTGCTTGTCAGTAACAAAGGGTTGATGCTTGCAGAGAACCATCTGGATGAGATCTGAAGCTTAACACTGTGGAAAAAAAGTAAGCATCCAGTACCATGAGATATAATTGATTATAGGTAGAAAAGTACAATGTAGAAGTAGTGTCGGACAATGATTTCCTGGAACACCCAGGCTGCATGGTTTTCCTTCGAAGTTGACTGTTGTCATTGGAAATTAAATTACAAGAGGTACCAAGAACATAAAATAAAGGTATCTTACTGTAGTGAATGTTGGAGCCTAGGCTGTAATGAATTTGGGTAAATCAGTAATTAATTCTGACAGTGTACACAGCCATATTGCTGCGTACAAGGACATTCCACTGATACTGTTGCTCTTGACTTTAGTAACACAAAGACATTGAAGAGGAAAGTTGTCTCATTAGTTCTAAACTCTTCTAACCAGGAACTGTGGTGTATAGAGTAAGGACAGCAGAGAGGGTGTTTCTGATCCATAATACCTACAGCTAACATTACTGTAACGCGTAGCTGAATGCAGAAGCTGTGGCAAGTGTCTACCCTGCAGAACGAGCTGGCCCATCTCTCTCGCACACGCCATTGCTTCGCTGATAGGAGCCTTCAAGCTGCTTTTGTTGGCAGCTTACCAAGAAGAGGATCTTGACCAGCACCCTGCCAAGACACAGCACTCTCAGGCTGCGGGGATCACTCTCTCCGGCTCTGCCCAGGTGGGCCCAACCAGTGTCAATATCGCCTTCACTGAGGTACTGAGTACTCCATCTGCGAAAACTTGGTGAACTAAGCAGCAGGCAGCTCTTAGTTCTGATCGTTAACTTGTAACAGTTCTCATTACAACGGGGCTCGCCGCTCAGTAAAGTGAGAGGGAAGACGGGAGACATCACCAGGCGACGAGCGCACCCCCGAGGAATCAGGCGAGGGCCGGGCGGCCGCCAGCGCCTCTACCAGCAACGGACCCTCCGACGCGCCGCCACTCGACACGCCTCCCTGCCAGGCGCGCACCGCCAACGACCCGTTCGGCGGCAAGGGGCGGGGCGAGGCCGCGCGATCACGTGAGCCCGGCGGCGGCACCCAGCCCAGGCTGCAGGGCGGGGGCGGCCGCTGCGGGCGGGAGCGGGAGGGCTCCCGCAGGTCGCTATATAGCTACTGCTCCTCCGGTCCACTCTCTCCAGGAGGATGGTGGGAGAGAGATGAGCCCCGAGCCGGAGCCGCCGCCAGCGCCGGCCCGGGAAGGAGAAAAGGAGGAGGAGGAGGCGGCGGCGGAGGAGGAGGGGGAGCAGGAAGCGGCGGCGGCGGCGGCGGCGGCGGCAGCGCCGTTACCGCTGCTGCCGCCGCCGCTGCCGCCGCGGGAGGGCGGTGGCTCACGGAGAGGCGGCTGCATCATGCTCGTGAAGAGGGGGGGCCTGAAGGCGGACGGCGGCGGTGTGGTGAGTGCGGGGCGGGGCTAGGCTTGGGGCTTGGGTCTCCGCGGCGGGCCTTGGAGGCACCCTCGAGGTGCGGGCTTGCCTGGGCGGGCTGTGAGGGGCCGGCTGCCCCGTGGAGCACCCTGCCTCTGTGACCCTGAAGTTTTCTGGAAGTTGGGATGCCGGAATCCCGGCAACCGCGACTCTTCTTCTCTGGCGGCCCTCGGTTGCTGGCCTCCTCGGGGCATTCGGTACTAGTTTACTCTAGGCAAAGGCAACACATGTAAAAAGGTGGTTGTAAATAAGTTGTCTTTTAAAATACATTAATCTATGTGCCAGGATGTAAAGTTGAGTTTTATTTTGGGGTTCTAGAAGGTGCCGTGCAGTTTTAGTAACTTACTTCTGTTTCATCTCTTCCCTCTACATTAACCTTTAATACACTCTAAAGAAGTGGTCAGTGCACTGACTTGAAAGCATCTCTAGAAAAGTTGTGTTTGTAGGTGTTGCAGTGGTGCGTAATTACTTCCCAGCAGAAATGTATTTCGAGTGGCTTAACTCTTTCCCATTGTACCTTCATGCTCACAAGATGTCTTAAAAACAGGTCTCAGATGACACCTCCTGAGGTGTCTGCAGTAGGCAGGGATGGATGACTTCTTTCAGACAGAAAGGTCCTGACTAAGATTACATAATCCATCCTGTTTTGTTGGCACTGAGTTTAAAGCGTAAATGGGAGTAGAGGAGCCAATGGGAGGATGCAAAATAATGAAAAAAAATCAGATGATTCTGTCATTGATGTGTTTTGAAGGGTTACACGTACAAAACTAGGCCAAGTCTTTCCATGATTATCCCTTTTTTCATGTTAAAATAATGTAAATTCCATTTGCAACCTGACTATCTATTACTACTTTTCTAGTCTATATTCATGTTTGTGTGTTCCCGAATAGCATGTTTAATATAGTTTTACTCACAAAATTAGAAGTGCTGAAAGCATTGCTTATGACAAAAGTTTTAAAACAAGGTTAAGTTCGGGTTATGTGTTAACGTGAAGCAAATGAACTCTGTAGCTGAACATTAATAGTGTTAGCATTAATGTGATATCAGGGCTAGAGCTCAAGAATGTAAAAAAAAGTACTGAAACTGTCTTTTTCTTATCAGTAGGTTCTTCACTGTTACTTGTATCTGATAAAGTTGTTGAATTACTTTTCATATGTGGTTAACCCAAATAAGATGTAAAAACCAACTTATACTATGGAATTAATTAGTCAACTAAGTTATTTTATATAACTTAGTTCCAAAGTGACTGCTTCACACTTCTTGTAAACAATCATTTCTGTATTTTGGTCTTGCAGTTATCTTCTATAAATTGTTATGTTTTCAAAAAAGCAATTTGCTTGTGCAGCTGCTGAACAGTACATATAGAGAACAGTATTTGCTGTTCTAGGTTTGGGTACAGCAGCTCCCATGTAGGACTCTAAATGTATCATTCAGAACCCTATTTGAAATCAGAATATGAAAGTAACAGTAGAAGAGCCTGCTAACTGTTGAGTTGAGAAATGTAAGCTTTCAGTTTCAGATTGTCACTATATAGAAGAAAGATAGATTAATTTGTTTACATATGAACAGAGGGCAGCAAATGGAGGGTAGAGGTAGAGAAACGAAAAACAAGAATTTTGAAGAACAGTAAAACTTAAATGGAAAATAAATCCGTAACTGACAAAGGCACTCTTTCTTTATTAATGCATGGAATGTCTGTTGAAGTTGGATTAAGGATTGAAATAATGCTTTTGAGTGCTTAAAATATGCTATTTTATCAGTTTGAAATTTTAGCTTCTAAGTGATAGAAACTCTTAGTATAAAATAGTTTCAGGTTTTCCTTCCTCGATGTTTTGGTTCTTTTGCCCTCTGCCTCCTAGTTGTGCCCCTAAAGGAACTCTGTGTTCCTGTAATGCATCTCCAAGAGCGACAGATGCAGGGCTATAACTTTGTCTTCCATACATTGATATAGGAGTTTTACATTTATACTTGCATAACGTTAGGGTCTGCTTCACAATTCCTGACTGAACACTGTTTCCTACTTTTTTATTTCAGTTTCTGCACCTCCCTGTGATTGTCATGTGGCTATCATATTGCTAGAAGGCTCTCTGCCTAGATCTTATTGAAGGAGCTTATTCAGACTGGGGGATAAAAAAATGAGTGACCAGATCTTGGGTTTAGATAGAATTGTAGAGAAAATTTAGATAGAATTGTAACTCTTTGATAGCAGTGAGATGCAGCCCTGACATTTGCAAATGGAAGTTTGCCCTTTGAGCTATTGATAAAGAAGTAAATACAGAAATGAAATTTTGCTGAGCCACGCTTTTGGTTTGTGAAGGATGTTTTAATTTAAATTTTTATTCTGATTTTATTCTGTTACATTAAAATTAGTAGGACAAAGCGGAAGAGCATGACCAAGACTGCCAGGTTGTGCAAAGTCTTCTCTCTCTACTTCTCCAGCTTTAGTGTAACATGCTTCTGTTTTTTTACTTATCTGTAACTATCTTCACCCTATTGAATGCATGGGCCTCATTAAATCAAAGAACTGAAATAGAAATTCTGGAAAAAATTACTTTTTATGAACTGATTTACTCAAAACTAACAAAAATAATGGTATGTTTAAGGAAAGTTTAATTGCAATTAAATAAATTTCTGTTGGCTGCATCTTCCCAACTTCATTGAGCTTCAGAAAGTAAATGATTCTGTGGACATTTTGTTACTGGTTATGCTGTCTCATTCCATCTGAATTATGAACACCGTTAGGATAAAGTTTAGCATAACATTCAGAGTATTCATGCCACATACTTAGTTTCAATGCAACCTATTGTCAGTAAAATAATGCTGCACTAAGGGGAGTTTTATAGCAAAATACAGTTCCATGCTATCTAAACAAATTACTTTTATGGGAGAAGTGCTTAGATGGGATATCTAGGAAGAAAACACACCCACATACCACTTTGCGAGTTAATCCTATGTTTGTTTTATGTTCTTGGACACAATAAAATGCCTCAGCTATTGTGAAGCCTGAGACCTCCGTGCTTTTTAAAAGCATAATGAAATAATTCCAAAGGTTAAAACTGCACATCTTGGAAGTTTGCTGAGCTTTATTAATTAAGGTATTTTATGCAGTGAAGCACAACTGGTACATACCCAAATAATTATGGGTTTTTACTCTCACTGCTAGCATTTTTCATTTTAATACCTCATTAAAAAAACCCAGCTTGGTGAAACTGAGACAGTGTGATTCAATGTTAGGAAACTTTACTACAGTACCTTATAGACTTGTTAAACTATTTTCTTATATATCTTGCTTGTAAAAATTGATTGTAAATTGATTTGATAGTAGTAAGCATATTGTTCAAAGTGTCAGTTTTCGTATTTAGTCCTTTGTGGAGCGCTATTTTCTTCCACACAAAAATATTTTTTCCTTTTAAATCTAAATAAAGAGAGATTATCAGAGTTTCCAGTGCCATTCTGTATCTTCCCATTAGATTAAATAAACACTGAGTCTGGATTCTGAACCATTACAAGAAGTCATTAGCTGCTGTCTTTAAAAACAAATTACCCTTGCTTATACTTATTCTTGAGAGGGCATTTTTCACGTTCTGAGCTTGCTGTTACTGGTCATCTAGGGTCCTGAGAGAACCGGCAGACCAAGTTGCTAAGCTGTTCTTCATGATATTTGAGAAGTCCTAACAGTCTGTGAAGTTCTGCTGACTAGAAAAGGGGAAACATTATTCCCATTCTCAAAAAGGGAAAAAAAAAAAAGAGGACCCAGGTGCCTACAGGCCAGGCAGTTTCACCTCTGGGCCTGGCAAGGTCATGGAGCAGATCCTCCTTCAGGCTCTGCTATGGCACATGGAAAACAAAGAGCTGATGGGTGGCAGCCAGAATGGCTTCACCAAGGGCAAATCCTGCCTGACAAATCTGTTTGTCTTTTACAATGGAGAACAGCATGAACAGGCAAGGGAAGAGCAACTGATGTCATCGGCCTGGATATTGTGAAGACTTCAGTGCTGTTCTGCACTACATCCTGGTCTCTAAATTGGAATTACTTGGTGGATAAGGATTTGGCTGCATGGTTGCACTCCAAGAGCTGCAGTCATCAGCTCTGTGTCCAAATGGTGACCAGAAATGAGTGGTGTTCCTCAGGGATCAGTACTGGGACCGATTCCATCAAATGCACCCTCAGCAAGTTTGCAGGCAACACCAAGCTGTGTGGTACAGTTGACAAGCTGGAGGGAAAGGCTAGAGGGCCCTGGGCAGGTTTGAGAGGTGGGCCCATACCAGCCTCATGAGTTTCAAAAGTCCAAGTGCAAGTTACTGCACCTGGGGTGGGGCAGTCCTAAGCACAAGTACAGGCTGGGTGACAAGTGGATTAAGAGTGGCTCTTCAGAGCAGCATTTGGGGGTTGATAAAGTGCTTAGCATGAACCAGCAGTGTGCACTGGCAGCCCAAAAAGCCAACCATATCCTGGGCCACATCAAAAGATGTGTGGCCAGCAGGGAAGTGAGGTCATCCTATCCCTCTAATCTGCTCTCATGATACCCCACATGCAGTACTTTGTCCAGCCCTGGAGCCCCCAACACAAGGACATAGGGTCCTGTTTGAGTGGGTCCAGGGGAGGGCCACAAAGATGATCAGAGGGCTGGATCACCTCTCCTAGAAGGACAAGACAGAGAGAACTGGGGCTGTTCATCCTGGAGAAGAGAAGGTTCCAGGGAGATCTTCTTGTGGCCTTCCAGTATCTGAAGGGGGCTGCAAGAAAGCTGGGGAGGGACTTTTTACAAGGGCTTGTAGTGACAGGGTGAGGTGCAATGGCTTCAAACTGGAAGAGGGTACATTTTGGTTAGAAATTACAAACCTGTTTTTCACTTTGAGCATGTTGAGGCACTGGAACAGGTTGCCCAGGGAAGTTGTGTATGCTACCACCATCACTAGATGTGTTGAAATCCAGATTGGATGGAGCCTTGAGCAATCTGGGCTAGTGGTGGGTGTCCCTGCTATGGCAGGGGTTGAAACTACATAATATTTAAGGTCCCTTCCAACCCAAGCTGTTCAGTGATTCTAGCAATCTGGAAGATTTTGTGTCCAGCATGAGTGATGTGAGGCTACAGTAATACAAATTTAATTATATAAGTGCAGCGTGGTATTTTAGTACTGAAGATCCAAACAATCATTGAGCAGTGAACTTGAGTATCAATTCCATGGAAAAGCATGTGAATTAGCTAAGCAGCCTTTGCTTTATAGAGGACTTTCTCAGTGTTATACATCTTTCTACTTTTTAGGAAGAAAACCTGGGCAATGAATAAATCAGCTTTCAATTTGATGCGCCTTTAATACACTGGTTATATATTATTTCTGTAGGAAATTAGGCAATGCACTACTGTCTAAAGCTGAAGATGTGGCAGAGTGTATGGTGATTGTTCTCCTCGATGCTCTTCCTGCCCTTGATTGCCTCAGTGTCAAAGACTGAACCAGAAATTATATTTTTCTCTACACTGCTTAGAAGATTGCTGCTTCATAAACTTGTCCAGTCTAAACTTAAACAGGAATATAGACACAGCAGAAAAAATGTGGCAGGACATTTAAATCCTGTGAGTAAATTGTGTGAAGTGCCATGCAATTTAAACTTGCTGTTTTGGGTCCCAGTTTACTTATTTTCTTGTATTTTAGTGTAAGTGGCTGTGACAGATGTTTTCTCTTCACACCCTTCATGTCACTCTCAGTTCAGTAAGTCCCAGTTGTGTCTTTTTGCAGATGTTTTGAATGCAGCCTGAAGGAACTTACTTCAGCATTCCTCCATACCTTTGGCAATATTCTTTGACCAATACAAAAAATCTGCTGTTGAACAATGTGTATTCCTTACAGTTTCTGAACAAAACAAGCAGTCATGGGACGAGAGGACTTTTATGTAGATCTAATAAGAATGATTAGAACACCAGAAGGAGAGGGTTAGCAAGGCAGGCACATCACATGTTTATGCAGTAACATAATGATAGTCTTTTTCCTAAAAGTGTGTTATCTTTGAATACACTTTTGTAAACCACGGCTGAATGCTAAACTTAGGTCTTTCATGAAATTATTTTTTCCCAGGATCACATTCCTGACTAGTAGTCATTTTGTATGTGGAATTAAAATAGTTTATTCATGTTTACATTGGTTAAATTTATCTAAATCAATTTAAATCTGCCATTTAATATATTTTACCAATGCCATCAACTTGTGATGATCTTCACTATTGTCCTCTAACTTCTCCAATGTGAATTCCATTTTGTCATGAGTGAACTTTGTCACTGCTTTCAAGTTTTCATAGCTTAGTTATGAATATGTTGAATTGTATAGGCCCTGGGACTCATCTGATAACTTCCCTCTTGCTGTGAAAACAGATTTTTTAAAAAAATCTTATTTTTAAAAAGTACATATAAATAAATAAATAAATAAATAAACTGAATTAGTTATGATTTATATTACTGCTGAAGACACATGTAAAGTGTTGAAGGCTGTGCTGACTTGGAAAGTTCTTTGACTTGTGTTCGGTATATTTTTGTACTCTATACAAGTTACATATTTTAGACTGAGGTTTATATACATAATCACTTGATGATTGCTGCATGTGACAGAGACAGCTAAGGTCTTCAATGTTACTTTTGCACTTGAGTGAATTCTTGACAGTTCCATCAAATAGGGCATCTGTGGGCAACAGTTGGAATTAAGGTTTCTCCTAAATGCTTCTGTTTGACAATAAAACAACAGGCACTACAAAGAGGCAACATACAGTATGGCTAGAGAGCTAATGGGAATACATGCAGAGAAAAGGGCATCCATAATGTAGTGAGATGGATTGGTAGCATAGTATTTGTTCTAGAATAAGCTAAAATCACTAAATAGTAATTTATAGCATGAAAAGTTTGCATTTGAAATAGTTGAATTTTAGGGGGAAACTAATAAAACAGCAGTGAAAAAAGGGAATGGGGTTTATAATTTGACATGAACTTCAGGGACTAAATGATTCATACATGAAAACATGTTTCTCAAAATGTTACTGCATCTGTTTAGTTCTTTAGTCTTCTTGAAAACATGAGAGTTGACATAGTAGACTGCAGTATAGGTGGTTGTTTAAAAAGCAAAATGTAGCAGTTAACTTTTGAAGAGGGAGAATGTTTCCATAGACACTTAAAAAAAAAAAAAAAGTAATACATCTCTGGTAGTAATGCACTTGAATGGTGGTTTAAATACTATAATGCTCTGTGAATGCTGTTGGCAAGGTGCCTCTGTGTTGTAAGTAGAAGCAGCAACTAAAAGGCTCTCCTGAGAGACCCATCTGCTTGGTGGGAAAGAATTTCCTGGAGAACTGGATCTGAAGGGGGTGGTGGGGGGTTGTGTGTTAGAAACACATTTTTCTGTGATAGTCTGTTCTTTGAGTGTGGTTGTTAACCTGCCTGAGAGGTAACAGGATTATTTGACTTGAAATGTACTTCAGGGAGATCTCTTCCTCCTCAAGGCAGGATCAGCTGTGAGGCCTGGGCAGGTTGCCTAGGGGTTTTCCATTGGATTATTGAAATCTTTCAAGGACAGAGAATTTGTCCACCTCTGTGGGCAAGGGACTTTACTGGTTTCACCCTCAGGGGAGGAAAGAAGTATGCTGGTATTTATCCAATCATGTGTTTTTCTTAATCTGCCTGGTATAACTATGCATCAAAGTGCAAACATTTCAACAACGGTCTAAGGAAATCAGGATTTGAACAGTGAGAAGTGATTTTGTTCTGAAATGAGCACATAGCTTGAGAGAAACAGTCAGTTAAGCATGTTTGTTATTATATGTTAAGGTGCTTTCACAGCCAGTTGGAACACTTAATTGTTAAATTACAGATTTGAATTAACAGATAAATAATTACATAAAAGTTGTATGAATGTGAATGTGGTCAATTCTACTTTTTCTCTGAAGGTCTAAGACTGGCTATGAAATTGTGTCTTGCTTTTGAGTATTTTAGGCTAAACTATACTAGCTCTTCTTCAAAACATCTAAGATAAGGTATTCTCACTGATACTGTATTGCATTTTTTCCCCTTTTTCTATGAACTGTTACTTGGCAGATGGATTTATGATCTTGACATGTTCTCCTAGGTTTATTAACGTTCAACAGCTGTGTTCTGCTTAAAAAAAAAAACAAAACCACAACTTTGTGATGCATCGTTATAGTTCTCCCTGTTGTCTTCTCCTATTGGCTTTATTCTGACTCTATAAAGACAGAAATTAAAATGTTCTTTAGGTATAGATATGTGTGAAAAGATACATAGAAGGAGCAGAAGTGTAAAATTGAAGAGATAGTAGATATTTTGTTAGAATTTACAGGGCTTTGGGTTTTATAATGATGGCCTTACAGTTCTGTTGTGAAACACTTGGCATTATGTGATGTTTTGTTTGTTATTGATTATGCAAGTGTAATGGCTTGACCAGCACCTGCATCTGAAAGCAATTCTAATACTTGTATATCATTTCTTGGCCCACAAACTGGACTGTCATATGAAGATTTGTATGGTTAGAAAGCCTGTAAGAGATTTTAAGACTTTCCTGCAGGCTCTTAATTTTTACCACTAGAACTTCAAAATTCAGTGGCGGGGGATGACAAAAGCAACTTGTACAGTGACCGTATTTGTGCTGTTCCTGAAATTCTGTTTAAGTATTTTTAACCATAAAGAATTCAGTAGGTTGTTCCCATACTGCTTTCTTCAAAAAACCTAAAGCTCTTTATGCTTCAAGTTTATACCCATTTTTTCCATGTGTGTCTCAAGTCTTTGCTTCATTGCAGAGTACTTCCTCGATACAGAAATGAGCCACGTCCGTTACTTCTGGGGTAGCTGCAGCTTAGTGTGAGGTACTTTTAGAAAGTTCTTTGCTTTTGAAATGAGTGAAGTGGTGGTGCTGTTTTTTATCAGTGGTCCAGGCTGTGCACATGATCAGTCATAAGCATATGTTTTGAAAAGAAATGGAATCTTGATTAAAAATTGAAAGCTTTTTGTGGTGTGATTTTTTAGGACTATATAAAAGGGGGACATCCAAGTGAACTGTCTGCATTGGCTTGTTTGAAAATTCTGTAGATTTTTTGGTTTTCATGTTTTCAGTTTCCTGATACAGCCTCCCCCCCAAGTCTTTGCTGTTCAGAGATTAAAAATTGCATGGTAACCTATGGAGATATGTTAATAGTGCTTAAAAGTTAACAGCTTCCCAGAGATAATCTTTGATCTATGATATCTTATTCCCCAGGAGAAAGTGTTTTCTTCAGATCCTGATGCTTTGAAGCAAACTGCACTATATAAAATATTATGAACTTTATTAGCTAGCAGAGATGCAGTCTTGGTTGCTTTTGGTTCACTGGTACAGGTTTTGATAAACTGATAGATAAAAAACTATTAAGGCTCTGGGCCTGGAGTCTAACTCCAGTCAGGGATTTCTTCACCATTTTTTATTATATGTGGTTAGCTTAATGATTTTTGTAATACAAGTGTTTTTTAAACCTGTATTACATACCAATTTAGATGAAAGTTACTGAGCAGGGGAGAAACACCAAATGCATTTCAGCTCTGCCTTGATTGTAGGCTGTCTTGACTTCTTTTGGTTCAGTAGGAGACATTGAGTTTCATGTTCTCCACCTGCTGAAATTACACAATCTGTTTGATTGATACTCATCAATAGATGGTGTCTCAACTGAATCCTGCATTGTTAGACTGTGCAACATGTAAGAGAACCATGCTCTTGTATTTTGGGTGTGCTTCAGGTCTGTATGGGAGTAGCGTGTGAGAGCACTTGTGCCACTCTTTGGTAAGAATTATAATCCTATGGGAGTCTAATGACTTTGGGTTGGCTAGAAGCACTGAAAACCAGTCTTTGACAGGACCAGTGTTATGAGAAAGGGAAAGATTTAATTTTGTAATAGAACTATCTAAACCAGTCAATACATGAATACTGCACATAGAAATGAAAGCAAGCAGCAGTTCTGGTTAAATCTGTTTTTCCCAAGTTCCTGACTGGTCTGTGTAATAAAAAAATACTGGATTTCATCTGGGATCCAATCCATTGGTCTTGAATGGCAGAAGTTTCGTAGCATCATGAGCAGTTCATGCTAAGTCTTTGTGGGATTACTTGTTGACCAGTAGAACAGCTCCTGGATCTGTAATCTATGGGCACCTAGAAGCTTGAAATCAGTTGGTCAGCAGTCAACAGAAAGCAGCTGCACAGATTGCATAAGGTGCTCCTTCTTTTCTCATACTTTTCTCATACGGCAGTTCCAAATACAAAATTTATTTTTCTGACTGTATATATCGTAATGGTTTTGTTAGAACAGTGATGTGGTTTTCGTAAAGCAGATGTGTTCTCTTGTCACTTGTGGAGGTAGTGATATGTCTCTGTTAAGGCTCAGGGCAAGCCCACATGAAACACAGATCAGCATTTCAGCCCCTTCCCCCCTCCCTCCATTCCCATGGGAGGATAAGAAGTGGAATATGGAAGAAGAAAAATGCCTCAGCCAAGATTGGAAGTAAGACTGTAACAAATTTAATGAATACCAAAAGAAGACTAGAGAAAGCAATAGTGAGGGCAGAAGGATACAGAACTGTACACCAAACACAATCTGGGATGGCAATGGATTGTGCAACGCACATGGGATCAGGCCCAGCCCTGCTGAGATGTCTTCACAGCTCCCAGAGCTTGGGAAGGAAGACCCCCCTGAACTTCTATCTACTTGTTATATGGAGTGTGGCAGGGAAGGGGGGGAGTAACAGCTGCCCTTTGACTGCTCAGTGTCCCAGAGTTACTGCCTGTCACCCCCATTCAAGTCTGTTCACTCTTGGACCACAGCACAGGGAGTGTTACACCATTTGTCCCACTGCTGTGGAAGGGTTGTGAATAGTGTTCAAGGGGAGCAATCTAAAGGCACATTAGAGATGGGAGCAGTACAGCAGTGTCAGGAATGGGGAGAATAGTTCTCTTTAGTCAGGAAGAGTTTGAGAGAACAAACTTTCTCAAGTTCCCTGGAGATCTTTAGTCATTTTGGTAATATTTTTTTTCTCTGACCTTGTTTGGCTTGTGGCTGTTCCCAAGGGCTTGGTAGTAGGTCATCCTGAAATCTGGTTATGCTCAAAATATGTTTGTAAGAGCTCTTTGCACTTGTGATGAACTGGATGTGTACAACCACTGTGTGTTTGTCTTTCTTAGCAACAAGGTATTGGTCGGCCAAGTGTTTACCATGCGGTGGTGGTCATATTTCTAGAATTCTTTGCCTGGGGACTCTTGACAACTCCAATGCTAACAGTAAGTATCATTGATCAGCTATTGTTTTGGCAGTAATGACAAAAATTAATTTGTTAATTCTTAGTTTCTTTAACATCTCCTGCTTACCTCATTAACTTATTTCCAGAAGTCTTAACAGTCAACACTGCACAACACAAGATTGCTTCAGCTGAAGTCTGGATTGCTGACTCAGTGAAAAAAGAAATTAGCAAAATGCTGTACTACTCTTCAACTTTTATTTGCCTTCTGGAGTAACAGCTTACTGTATTGATGAAAGTTGCTCTGGAAATTCTGGCGTTTCCTAAGTCTTCATAGTTCAGTTAACCTTCCAGTCACAACAATTGAGCAAACTATGCATCCGGTAGTAGATTTTGCACAGTATTGTGGGCTGGTGATTTTGCTAGTATGTAACTTGAAGTAGAATGCAACTTTCATGCAACAAAAGCATTTTATAAGTAATCTGTTCTGGAATAAAGTTATTTTTCAGATTAATAAATAATTTAAGTGTTTGATAATAGAATATGAAGTCGTTCTTCTGAAGACATGAGTCTTACTCATTGAAATCAGACTTGCCTGAGAGAAGTTACCAAAAGACTCATAGTCCAGTTTTTCATTAAATAATATCCGAGAGACCTTTGAATACACAAGGGACTGAAAGATGTTGGAGTTAGTTAATTATTCTCCTTCCCCAAACTCCAATTACAATTATATATGTAACCCTTGAAAAGCATTTGGCTGATCTTCCTAAAGACAATCACCAATCTTTATAACATAACTTGTTATATAGAATTTTTTTGTAAAGCTAACAGATTTCCATAAGGTAGATTTTTGAGTACTGCATTCAGTTTTTGTCACGGCTGTACAAAAATGATGCAGACAGGCTGGAGAGGATCCAGAGAAGAGCCAAGAGGATGATCAAAGGACTGAAAGACCTGCCATATGAAGGACGACTGAGAATACAGGGTTTGTTCACCCTTGAGAAGGCTTAGGGGAGACCTTACTACCATGTACTAGTACAGAAAAGGTGGCTACCAAGGAGATGGAGAATCCCTTTTTATTAGGACTTACATGGAAAAGACAAAGGGTAATGGGTATAAGTTAATCCTGGGGACATTCCAGTTGGACTCCAGTAGAAAGTTTTTCACGAGAATAATTAGACATTGAAATAATCTCCCACGGGAAGTGAATTCCAGTACACTGGACAGTGTTACGGCTTAGCTTGACAGGGTGCTGGGCCATCTTATTTTTGTATTTTTTTTTTAACATTGAAAGGCTGGGTTAGATGAACCTTGTAGTCCCTTCCAACTTGGTATTCTATGATGTTTCACTAAATGAGCATCCTTTCATGGCATCTTGATTGTGTCAAAATACTGGGAAGTTTACTGCTGGTTTTCTTTTTTTAATTTTTTTTTTTAATTCCCCTTTTCTGTGTTTCCTTTTTTTTCTTAACCAAAATGCTCAACTTTAGGTTGCCCAAGCTTGACACCTCTCATTTAAAGGGATAATGTGCAAATAGCAATTCTTATGCAGTCATAAAAAAAAAGCTGAAGTAGTTCAGATTGATTCTTGCACCTGTCACATGCAGAAATGTTAATTCCTGAAATGGGTATTTATCATTGCACTGTGTCTAATGGGAGTGTTATGAAATGCTTCTAATATAAAGCTAAATTCTTACTTTGACTGAAGTATGTGGATTCAGTGCAGTTGTGGTGGTGAACAGCTCATATTTTGAATGTTTTCCTCTCTTACATGCTCCTGAAAGCTTAGGAGTTTGTTACATTGGATTCAAAGCTTAATTTAATGCACTGCGTTACTTACAGTGGTGTAACGTCCCATACACAAGTGTAAATGACTTCTGTGTTCTTGGACAGTGATCATCTTTATCTGTAATCAGCCTTACACATGCTGAAAGGCTGCTGATTTAAATAATTTCAAATCTGTTTTGATACTTTGCACCCTTCTGTTGAGTAATATCCTCGTAGGAACTTACCTTGGCCTGCTGATCACCCAGCAGTTCTAGAAGCCGTGTGGAGCTTTCATATGAGCAAGGTTCAGCCTTTGAACTGCCAGCTGCCTGCTTTAGCTCAAGCAGGATTGTCTGGTAGGAAAAGCTGAAAAGGGAGTACTTGACCTGTTTATGAAAACTCACGATTGCTTACATTTTTTTTGTGCGATTCTGCAGGTCACTGTCAACATTCAATCAGATAAAGATATCATGCTAGGTATTATCAAAACAAATTACATGTATTCTGTCATAGCTGAGATTATTTAAAGATCAATTTTTAGATTTCTTTTTCACTTGTGACACCTGTCAGCAAAGCAGTAGTATTTATGTGACACTAAGAGAAATTTTAAAGTGTTTCTAAAGCACACAAAGACTGTTTTGCTAATGGACTGCCCTTATCTTATGCTTGTTATTCTTATTTATGGACTTGTAAGGAAATATTAATAACTCATCATAAGAAATATGAATTACTTGAAGACAGAATATAGCATGAGTATAATCCTTTTCTTTTTTTGAATATGCAAATATTTCTATCAGTAGAAAAACTTTTTAAAATATCTAAACAGAAGATGAGATCAGGAGGAAAAAAGGATGTAAATAAGCGGAATTATCTGACTAGTAATTAACATGGGGACAACCACCTTTATTAAACATCATTTGAGAATCTTGATCATCTTTGTAAAATAATGCTGATACTTTTCAGTGACACTGAAGTATCATTTCTTCAGGCTATTGGCTTTCTCAATATGCATATAAATAGTCTCTAGTTCTTGGGACTTATCTATAGATTAAAAAAAAGAAAATGAATTTTAAATGTGTGTGCATACACGCTTTGATCGTTGCAGTAAGTTTTTCAATCAACACAGTAGTGCCTGTGAAGCCTTTTAACACTTGCATATTTATGGTAAATCTGTTTAGTATAGATTAACATGCTTGCCCTTGAATTAAGAGTGCTAGTAAAGCACCTTAAACAAATTCATGGCTGTACTTAAAGGATACGTGAAACTCTCAGAACTATTGGTAGTGTTTATCAGCATCTACTTGTTCATCAGAAGTGTTTCTAATATCTATAAGTCATTCAGAAATTTGCACAGTGTCTTTTTTTGGCAGTAGTGAATATTGTGCTTTTTTCTTTCTGGTGGAGTACGTTAGGAATGAAAAAAATCGAACTAATTAGTAACAATGATTGATCAGCCTTTTGAAGATATTACCTACTTCAAAAATTTAGTCACATGGCGATGCCTTTTTCTTACATTAATACCCTTTCTGTCAAAGTATCCCAAATTAGCTATCTCTGCAGTAGAGTGCAGTCTGTGCCAGAAAAGAAACTTATGCCAATAAATTTATATTAAACGTTGTCAATATTTTCTCATTAAGACAAATACGAGTATAATTCTGGGATAAGAAACTTTTTTTTAACAGGCTCAAATAGAGCTATCCTATTTTGAAAATAGAAATTAAAATTGGGATCAAATTTGTCCTCTCTCTCCTGATTCAAGTAATGCTTTTTGTCCCGTCAGGTCTTGCATGAAACATTTTCCCATCATACATTTTTAATGAATGGTCTTATTCAAGGTGTTAAGGTAAGATGTTTTTAAAACCTCTGACCATAATAGTCTGTGTATTTCTGTATTGTATTCTCTCCTGCATTCCAGGGAAGAATTCATACCTACAAAAAACTGAGAATATTAGTTCTTAAACCTTTTTTTTTTATTGTAATGGGTGTGTTCTTGGGCTCAGTTTAAGTTTTACTGCTGATGGGTAGCATCTTGAAACAAGTTGAAATATTTTTCAGAAGTTTAAATTGTTCTCATTTGAATAGGTACCAGTTGTAGCTATTATGATCTTGACAAAAATCCTTCTGAGAATGGAGCTATGTTTTTAATGTCTGCTTCTCATTATTTGATGATTTATATGAAAAACATATTAATGCAGCCATGATGTTTTCACTGAGATAAGAAATGAAGCACTTAAACATTGTGATTTTGTCCAAGATGTGGTATGAAAGCTAACTTCCAGCAAGGTTGTTTTGTTTTGTTTTGGGTTTTTTTTTCTGGCCTTTTTTAATTATCCCTTTTTAATGTTCTGTAATGGTAAAGATATTCAGGGCATACCACTGCATTCACACAGTGGCCATGCTGGATTGTTGCCTCAAAAACTGCTTGCAAAATATCTCTTTTTCTTGCTCACTCATTCTGAGAGGCTTCAAAGCACATAGTGTAATTTATAACTAAGTTACTTTATGGCATGCAGAAATTATTTATCTTTGTATTCTAATCTAAAGCATAGTTTTGAGGTGTAAAAACATGGCATTTTTAGTGGTGGATTGACAGAATGACATACACGAGAAATGTTGGAATGTCTCAGACTGGAAGAGGAACTTAACTTTGCATTGTTCTCTTAGACAGTGTTTGTGTTCCTTCCTCTTGATGTCTTATTTCAACTCTTGTTTACAATGCTGTGTAACTATGAATATCACTTAAAAATAGTGAATGGAGGGTTGCCCATATGTTTTTCTACAGAACATATTTTTTGAGAAGTACCATAGGATCATGGTCTATATGTATTGCTCTCAACAGCTGTAACAAACTGGGGAGCACAGACCAGACTAAGCTTGGACTTCAGTGTCCAAAATGCTGCTTATGATACATCAAAAGTGTTTAAAGGTGACAGCAAAACATATTACTGATATTTGACTCTTAAGGAGCAAAAACATTCAACTAAGGCCTTTAATTTTCCTAAGATCCAGTGGTCTGGCTTTATAACTTCTGCTCTCAGTTTATTTACTGAAATCATTAGAATCAGAGCTGTTTATTGGTATTTCACAGAATAGATTTAGTACAGTGGTCTGTACACACTTGTTAAACTTGAAGGTGATTATACTTGAATACTGGAGGTTAATTAAAGTTACTTGGAGTAGTCTTTCAGTGTATTAAGTTGCTTATAGAACCATATATTTACTAATGTTTGGTTTTATGGCAGAGTTGGGTTGATAAGTAATCAGTATACTAATCAGGAGGAAGATACATCTGTTCTGGAGATTCTGCAGTTAACAAACCTGTGAAAGGCTTTGCTTATTTTATTTTTTTTCTGTGTAGTACAGAATAGATTTGAGACCTAGATTCTAGGACTTCATGAATTAATGAAAAATCTAATATTTGATCCTTCGTATTTTTTTTTATCATGGAAACTGTATGTGCAAATTTGACTTTTGCCACTGGAATATCATTGTGATGTTCCACTGTCTCAAGTTGCAAGCTTGTGCAATTGGTTCTCATAGTTCTTGCAATGTCCTGTACATGATAAATATGTAGTATAGAGCAATAAGTGTTCTCTTTAATTTGGTTCAGAGAACAGTTAGGTTATACGAAATTCTTCCTTAAGACAGTCCAAATTAGATGGGAATTTAGGTGTGGGATCTAGCTCTAACTCTCATGACAAAGGCTAAGAATATGTCCTTTGTGAAAAAAACTATAGACTTTTGAGATTTTTATGAACCTTTTGCAGTTTGTGGTATTTATGTATGGAATCAAATTGACCTAGGGAAAAATGCCACTTTTTTAAATGAACTCATGTTTAATAGATTTGAAACATAAAACATCACTGGGAAATGATAGACTGTAGAAGAAATAGTGTACAACTTAAATTGTGGTCAGTTTTGTGTTTAATTTTAAATCAGATTGCAATTTTAGTCCTTTTATATATTGTAGTTAAAACTTGGAAATGTAAATATGTATATACATTATTTTTAATTGTTTTTCTTTTGTCACAGGGTTTTTTGTCCTTTCTCAGTGCTCCAGTAATAGGTGCTCTATCAGATGCATGGGGAAGAAAATCTTTTCTTCTTCTTACAGTTTTCTTCACCTGTGCCCCAATTCCATTAATGAGAATAAGTCCATGGTAAGTGCTACAGACTGTAGTAATTAGCTTGTCAGTACAGCAGCAATTCTATCAGAGGAGTAATTTGAGGAAGTGGTGAAGGGACAATAAGACAAGAGAAAAGCCACTTTCATTGCAAGATGTGATTGCATTACTATGGAGCTTTTGTGTTTAACAGTTGTCAAAACTGTTTCTGAAAAAGTAGAAATTACAGAATGTTAGTTACTGGAATGTTCCAGTGTTCAAAAAAGTATAACAGTAACTGAAATTGTTTGATAGCCCTGTCTAGCTCAGTTTCAAGCTGAGGTGTTAATTTTTTCACCTGAGGACAGACAATGCTGTAATAAACATATTTTTAAAGCTGAGTGAGCCTTAGAATTTACTGACCACAGAAAAATGTAATTGCTGCAAACAAAAATCCTTTAACTCTTTGATTAAAATCTGAACTAAGTGGAATTGAATTGAATCATACTTTATTTACATTCATTGTGAAACTTGGAAGGATTACAAAAGACCAATGTGTACACTGAGAGCATTCAGAGTTCAGCCTCTGAAGCATTACATATGATAGTTTATTCCTTAACTGGTTGAGAAACTTCATTCTAATTTTCATAACTTAAGCTTGTTTCAGTTTTGAGAGTGTGAAAAAGCATAAGTAACCTGTTTCTGAAGGGACCACTTCTTTTAGGCTGTTGTAAAATAAACAGTAGAGTATAAAAAAAAATTAAAGCACAGTTTTCCAATATTTAAATGATAGCACACAATGTGTCAGTTCCAGTAAAGCTCTGTGTGAGTTCTTAAGATTAAACAGAAACATGATTGATTAGTAGGAGAAAAAAGAGGCCTTAACCTTTCTAATTGTTACTTTTAAATTATTAGGTGGTACTTCGCTATGATTTCAGTATCTGGAATATTTTCTGTTACTTTTTCTGTAATATTTGCCTATGTAGCTGATGTGACGCAAGAGCATGAAAGAATTACAGCCTATGGACTGGTAAGATGTGATAAACTTGAAAAAATGTCAAACTATGACCTTTATAATGAACTTGCATTTTGATGCACAGATTGTTTCCTGATTAATGAGGTTGATAGAGAATGGACTGAAACATTCATCAAGGATTTGAGAAATCTAATTTAGACTTCATTTGCTGCACAGGCTGCTCAGTTCTCAGAGGAACAGAATAAGTATTTGACAACTTTACCTGCATGGAATTCATGAGTAACAAAATGTGTTAAGCTTCACAGGCAGAAGAAGAACTGTTTTGGAAGGCAATGCAAGTTATTCAGTACTTAATCTGGGAGTGTCTTTCCAGCAGCAGTTTGTGTTTTATTTTGTGTAATGTATTTTTCTATGCTCAAAACAGGCAGGAAGGGTGAAAATACATAATGCAATATTTTTGGTAAGTTAGTAATGACCTTTCTTCATTTTCAAGAGAAGTGGAAAATATTTCCATTAGTACAAACTATACTTTTTCTGCTAGTTTGCTTTCCTGAATATATATATTGGCTTAGGTTTTTAGGGCTCATGGGTAGATGCCTTTAGCCTTTCACTGTCATTTATCCCTTCATCCTCTGTGCATCTGTTTTCACTATACAGATATTATTGGACCTTATTTTTGGCTGACTGTATTGTACTTTGACCTGTTAATGTTTCAATTTATTTTTAGCCTTAGGGATATATGATTCTTCAGATGGTGATTTAACAGTTTAGAAAATAAAGCACTTAATTATTTTGAATAAAACTTGTGTGTATGACTGTAGCAGAGCACAAAACAGGTTTAAAAGTACTGAAATACCTAGCTTATCATACCTATAAAGAGGGCCATAAGTTTATTTGAAGTACATATTTGTCTTCCTTCAAACAGTTTTTTTTTATGAACAGAAGCAGCTTGATAAAAAATTCTACTGTAGTTCTTCTGATGAGTTCTGTACCTCTTTCTAATCAGTTTGTTATACTTCCTTATGATTTTTATTCTAGCTTGGTATAAAGCTAAATTTCTATCTTGTGTCCTTACTTATTCTATAAAATAATGATGCAGACTGGTTCTATTTTTATTTTGGGGACCGGAAAAGAGTAGTAATTAAAAAAAAAAGAAAAAAAGAAAACAACAACAAACAAACAAACTAGCTTTATTCCATACTCTTCTGATTATTTTATAGTGAAATTTAACTACAGCACTTGATTTTTCATCATGTTCCATCGTATGTGAATATAGTGATTCATAGATATTAGGGGTTGGAAGGGACCTAGAAGATCATCCAGTCCAAACCTCCTGCCTGAGCAGGATCACCTAGACCAAGTCACCCAGGAACAGATCCAGGCGGCTCTTAAGTGTCTCCAGAGAT
>JAOEGS010023374.1:22483-34998 GCA_025447755.1 Corythornis vintsioides
AGAAAATGAAGATAGTTAATTTATAAATTTTTATAAATTTTATATTTATAAAACGTCCCATTCATTTGTTTATTTATTTTGTTAGGGTTTGGTTTTTTTTTGGTGGTGGTGATTTTTTGTTTGTTTGAGGGGGGTGTTTGTTGGTTGGGTCTTTTTCTTTTTGTGTGTGTGTCTCTGAGTGAACATTTCTTGATTTTAGATGTGTGTGTAGTTGTATATGGACATATAGAATACTGATCTTTTTAGTATCTTTATTTCACTAGTTCTTCTTCTACCTAAGTAAGTTCAGAATAACTGAAACAGAAAATTTCCTCTCCAATTGTTTAATCTTTGCCAAGTCCACAGCCCTTTAAAATAAATCTCATAAAACCCAAAGCAAATGAAAAACCTCTTTTTTTTTTTTCCTTTCTTTTAAAACCACCTTTTTCTTTTTCTTTTTTCTTGTTTTTTTCCTGTCCAAATTCTGATAACAGACAAATAATATTGCTGGGCAACATTTACCTTCTCACAGCGTGCAAATCTCTTTTTAAACCTTGAAAAGTTCAGCTCATGACTGCAAAATAATTAGGTTTCCCAGCTGCATTTTGATTAGATGCATCCTACAACACGTGTAGTAATTTGGGATGAAAGATGAGTGGAATTTTCTTTCATTAAATACTGTGGATTATAAGAAATGGGACAGAAGCTCTGTAGGCTGGTTTATGAGGTTTTTATTCATTTTGAACACTGCTTGACTTTAATGGGAACAGCTAAAGAACAAGACTGGGAGGTAATGGGACTCCTCGTGTGCTGGGAAAATGCCAAAGGCCATCATGTTTAGTAGCTTGTAACTCCAAGTTACTCTCCATAGTATCCATACTGCTGCTCATTTCACATGAAATATTCAGCTAATAAATTTCCAGCTATGGTCCTGTGGAACACTGTTTTCTGTCTAGGAAGTAGGAAACCTGGTTGTGGCCCAACTGCTAAACACACTTAGTTTTCCAAACACCAGGATATCAGAAGCTTGGCAAAGTCAGTGCTCAACTTAAATATCCTTTTCAGCCTTTCCTTCAGGTAAAGCCTTCAGATGGAGGCTTCTATTCCAATTCAAGTTGATGACAGGTAATCCCAAGGCCTCCAGTGAATCACTGCAAAGTCTAGATATGCTAAAGCAATCACTATGTGCAACCTGCTAGCCCAAGGACAATCTCCCATCATTTTCATAATCCATAAAAAAAAATCTGCAGTCAACGTGCCAGGTACTTATTTCCTAGTCTGTATCCCAATTAAGACACTCACTAAAATGAGAGAAGATAATCCCTTAAAATACTCAGGAATACCAATATTCTAAAATGTGAACTAATTAGATATAAGTTGTTCTTCAATCTGACTTAACTAAAATTCAGGACAGAGTGAAATCCAGACTGCAATATTAGTAAGACAGTGAAAAATTCATCCAAGATGTGGTAGCAATGTTAAATACTTTAAAAGAAAGAAAGAAATGTATGTTTCAACAGTTACTGGAATATATTGAGAGGGAAAGAATCTGAATTCTTAATTATTCTGAATGCCTGATGCATTCAGTGTGCACCTAAATGATTTAGAGGAAGATAAAACTCCATTGCTTTCCTTTCCCTGACTCCAACCAACACTAAACCATGTGGACCAGCAAACAGCATTGAATAAAAGTACAAATGAACTGGGAAAGAGCAGAGCCATTTCTTTTTCTCCTACACTTGGTATGCTGAAGCTTCCCTTGGCTGCTCTTCAATCTGAGTGACTTTTGCATGACTTCACTGCTGGGACTGAAGCCACTCCTCATTGTTTGACTGGTTCCCAGGTTAGATTACCTAGTCAGGCTAAGATTGTTGAGGAGAAGCAGAAAGAAAAATTGAGTTTTCAACCAGAAAGGGAAGTCCCTGAATTTTGGTCCTACTTTCCTTGTCTGCAACTGATGCTAATACTTCAATAGGGCAGCACTGAAGAGCTTTCACTCCTTAACCAATTGCTAGGACACATCATGTATTGACATGACCATGGCACAAACAAGGATTTTCACACAGTTATTCAGAACATCAGCCAGATACACAGACCTTAAGTTGTCTTTTGGAAAAACCCATCTTCTCGTGAAGCCTAGGAAATCAAGACTCCTGCTGTTAACTACCTAGGCAGGGAGCTCAGAATTGGAAGCAGTGAGCATGGTGACTGTTGGTGACTAGAAGTGTGTTATATTCAAGGCTCCTGTCCATGGAGAAGACACGAATGGCAAATGACTAAGAAAAAAATGAGAAAGAGGATATTTCAACTCATTGGTGGTTTCAGGAGGCCACAATACCCATGCCATTTCTCCTCCTTTCAAAAACATGAGGTCTGAAGGAAAAAAATAATCTGAAAACAAAGCACTTTACCTGGTAAGGTGGCAATGTGGACAGTGATCCTGGTGGAAGGGTGTCATGATGACAGTGCAGCTCTCAAAGAGCATCTCTGCACCTGCATGTGACACTTGATGCTAATGGGCAAGGCAAGGGGAATGAGATTGCTGCATGGCCAATCTTCACTGCTTTCTTGATTGGCTGACTCACTGCTGAGATTTGCCTCTTGCATTTAACAAATTCTCTGCAGTGTGATTGTCAGTGAGAGGGGGGTGTTTTTTTTTTAGCAAAAGAAGTCATTTGGAGCAATCAGGCAAAGAAAAGCAGCCACGGTAAACAGAGCTAGGAGATGTGACCTGAAATATCTTCTCAGTGCTCACAAAGGCCTGGAACAGAACATCTGCAGTACCATGCAGAAGGCAGGGCCAGGTATTTCAGATTTTTAATGGCAGCTGAAAGGAAATCCTTTTGTCTTTATTTTATGTGATTTTGTGTTCACCCCAGCTTTAGCTGAAAAAATAAACGCCATTTGCAAGAGATTTTCCATGGATGCCTAAGTGCAAATAGATTATCTGGCCACAAATAAAGCTTTTTAGATGGAGCTTTTCTTTAATCTGAGAAGTTTGCATAACCCTGTAACCACTGACTGCTATGGTTACCTCTGGAGAACAGTAAACAACAGAAGGCATGGACTCACCTCTGGCTCAGCACAGTTTATGGCCCCCACAGTTCAACTCTTCACTGCCCAAATCAATTCCAAAGGCCCATCAGGAGGGGTTCCCAGCCCATAGTAACCTCCAAACAGCTGAGTGCTGCCTGTGAAAGGAACCATTGACATCAGTTCAAACTATGGATTCAGGTATCCTTTAATCTTCTTAGCTTAATTGCTTTAATCTTGGTTTAATCCATTTGACAATGGCTTTATTTTTATTTTTTTCCTTGTTTGCTTTGCCCTTTCTTACGCAGATATTTTAATTTAATTAATATTTATGCAGATATTTTGGCTCCAGACAAAATCTTCCCAGACATTGTTTTTTGGAAGGAGTCTAGAACCCTTTGGGCTCAGAATTAGGAGCTGGCTGTTGCTAATGTTTCAGCAAAACCACAGTACAACATGTATAGAGCATCTTATAGGCCCTAGTGATTTACTATTTTGGTTTTGGTGCTCAGCTAACAACTCTTGTGCAGATACTTCTGTCAGGGTTCATGTTTCACCTTGATTGTCCACAAAAAATAAACCCTGAACTAGAATTTCCTTACCCTTAAGAGTGAAGGCTGAGATGAAGAATTAATTTAGTTTACCTAAAGTTTATCTTCTTTAATTTCCCTTCTAGCTACTTGGTGATGAAACAGCCCCTTGTATCTGACTTCAGTCTGCAGCATTTACTGAATGTTGGGATATCTGAACATCTTGTGCTTTCACAGTTCTTCACCCTCACTTCCACCACTAGCACTAATTGTGCTATCACACCACTTAATATGTGCAATGTCAAAAAAGGATTTCTGAAAATTAAACCTTTATTACACTGAAATAAATAAAAAAAATTTTTTTGAATAAAAAGTAAGTTCTTCAGAGAACAAAAATTCAACTTTCCAAATTTAACTACTAGAAAGAAAGACTCACAGCCAGATGGTCCAAGAATCAAGCTCTGGAAGAGTAAAACTGCTGATTCTGTAAAAAATAAGGCCTGAGCTATTTATTGGGAACCCCTCCTTGTGAAAAGATCCAGGGATCACACTTGACAAGATGCTACTTGAACAGCTCTCTGGCCTCTGCTAAATGCTGCATGAGAAAATGTCTTTTATTGTTCTATAAACCATATCACAGCCTGGACAATCACAAGCTCAAGTTAATATATATGTAGGAAAGAGATGTCTGGCTTATCCTATATTTATGGAGTAATAATATATCAAATGGTGACAACTAATCTGCTTCTGTTGATTGGTCTATCTGTTTTTTGGGGGGTTTTTTTCACCACTTCCCAACTTTAGTCAGTGCAGATGTGAGAGGAAGAGGGACAAGCTCCATGCAGCATTTGGGAAAAGAAGGATTGTTTCCAGTTAGACTAGTGTTCTTTGTTTCAGGTGCAGTTCTTTCCCTGGCTTTCTCCTCATTATCTTTCATTTTTGATTGTCAATTTTTTGCTCTTGACACGTTCAGATCTTACAGCAGTGAGTGCAGTGATACACCCTGGAAATGCAGGACACACATTAGTTGCTGGCTGCCTTTGGAAGCACTACAGGCTGCAATTTGAGTGGCTTGCAAGCCAATCTAATTACTGGTTGCTGTAGCACCACCTCATCTTGCTGAGCCTGGCTCTGCATTCCAGTCTCTTCCAGTGCCTGCTGGGCTCTGCCCTCAGCACAAGTGCAAAACAAACCCTACAGTAAAAGGTAAGTGGTTTTCATGGCCTGAACATGAAGCTGAAGGGGAAGGGTGAACCAGGGTATCCATCCAGGGGAGCCTTGGAGAGGCAGCTCCTCAAAATCTAAAGTAAATCACACAGGCTGTCACTGGGCAAACCCTTTTGTGTCTCTCACCACTGTCTCCACAGCATCTGCACCTACCATAAAATAACCTTTGCCATTTAGCATCAGTAACCAGTGTCTAGTGTGGCAGCTTTTGCAGCTTCTATCTTTACCCTGGCAAGGGTAAACTGAAGGCTGTCAGTAATGCTAGCACTGTAACCTATTTCTGCTGCTTTAAACTTATTTTCAACAACTGGAAATAAAATGCATGGCTTCTGCTAGATGTTGTATTTATCTGCTTAAGGCTATCCAGGAAGAATATCAGGATATCAGAGCTGCAATCACAGCCTGTTGGGGTGATGTGATATAAAAGGTGCTTCATCATTTATGAGTGGATTAGAAAGAGCACAGGAAAGATTTCCTACAGCTCCAATCTGTTGGTTCTGGATGATCCTGTATCCTCTCTCTGTCCCTTTGCTGGAGATAAGTAGAATAGACTTTTCCCATGGAGAAATCTCTTCTGCTCCCACTACTGTCTGCTCTGATCTGCCCTGGTAGATTTCCTTCACTTAAAAGAAATGTCACAAAGGCAAAAGAAAATCAATAAATTTTGCTCTTGCAGCATAGAAAAGATAACAACTGGAAATTCAGAACTTCTCTAGTTATCTAAAGTCACCTCTAAATGTGCTCTGAAGGAAGGATTAAATGAAGTTTTTTCAGTGTGTATACTTCATCCAGATTCTAAGCCTTTCACCATTTGCTGTTTTGAATGGATGGCTCAAACTCACCTGGTCACAGTGGAATTTTAAACAATTCAGGTTTTGGAAGAATGAACAACTCAAAAAAAAACATTTGGTCCAGCTGTCATGATCTTCTCTGGAATTGTGTTTAGTTGCATAAAGATTGTCCCAGAAATTGCAGCATGCTTTCATTATTTCCTGAAATGCAGTAATTATGGTTACACTGCTGGGATTTAAAGGTGCACAACAATAAGCAAGCTGAAGATACCTGATGATACCTTCCCCAAACTCATTTTTCACCATTGATTTTTACAAAAGCATTGTGGTTTAGATACAAAAATGTCAGGGTTTCTTGCTCTGTGTGTTGAACAGTAATTGTGAATTAAAGCACTGAGTTCTGGAAGAGTTTGCAAAGTACCTCTGGGTTCCTGGTTTGAGTTTCCTCTCTAATTTCCTTTATTTTGATGTTTTCTTGCCTCCTGTGATTTGAATACAACGTGATATAGCTTTTCAGTATGGTTCTCATAGCTTCTCATAACAGAGAGAGACATTTCCTCCACTGTGTTTGCTTCCAAATACATCTGAGTTGTTTCTTTGGTGTAATATTCTTGCAGAAGCAGGTTATTAAGCCTCCACTGGGAGGAATATAGAGGATGAGATTCCAGTCCTTTGTTCATGAATTTAGACATGTGATATTTCAAGGCAGTATCACCTGCACTCCTAGTATATTATTTAATAGATATTTTGGGGGCAAAATCAGTCCCTTTTCTCTTCCTTTCCCCCACAACAGTTACATCAAATGGCAGTAAAAATATGCCTGTCTGTTTTCCTTCTCATTTATACCTGCTTTTATCTATATTACTCCCAGTTTACATCAAAATAAACGTGGAACACATTTCATAGTTGCCAGTGACTGCCAGGCTCACATTTTAGCCCCAAGAAAAAATGACATCAAGCCTTCAGTTGATCACACAGCAGTGCTGTTGAAGAATTCCTTGTCTCTCTGAGGTGGACAATAATAACAGAGGGAAGTGATGCTTTAGCTGCACCTCACAGGTTGCTTGTTTGCTTTCAAGAGCTCTAGCATACAGTGGGAAACTTTTTTTTTGGTCATGCATTTAAACCATGTTGTCCAAGAATAATCAAGGGATGAGCTAAGAAATAACACTTCCAGAGCATTATAAATACCTAACATAGAGGCAGCACAACCATCACATACACAGAGAGGAACTGTTAATCATTCTACAGATTACACAAAGCTAGTTGAAGCAAATAAATCCCAGAGAATTGTCCTTTCCCTTAGGAGTCAGTAACTGGGATGACCTGCTATTAGCAATGCATAGTCAGTTTGGACCAGTCAGATGCAATTAAATGAGATTTAAATGACCACATTTTACCAGTCATTTGATAACATTTCTTGAAACTGTTCCATCAGAGAGGTTTTGTTTTCTGAGGTTTGCTGCTGAAAGCAGAAAATAAGAGATGGGAAAAAAAAAAAAAAGCCACTAAGCAAAAAGAAATTAAAACACTAAGCAACAGAGTCCCTCTGATAAAGAAAACACATTGGAAATCCAGGAAAAACATCCTGTCTCCATCCTTAACAAATGGTAGGATGACTAAAGCAACAGAGCAAGGGGATTGGCACTACTGAGCAGCAAGCAAAGCCAGAGGAGTGAGCAGGATTGCTACACAGCTGAGCTCTGGGTTTGGATGTTTCCCTCAAGAGCTACAGCTGCTGCACTGAGAATAACCCTGGAATAACTCAGAAGAGCCTAGGAGGTGCCTCAAGTCTCTAGAAACTCTTGACTGGACTGTGGCAATGAAGTGAATAACAGAGAGAAGCAGGCACTTAGGTCAGGAGCTGGTGTGGAGAAAATGGATGTGCTAATGAAACTGAGAGCCTGGAGAGGAAGGAAGGAGATCCAGTGCAGGCTTTACAGGATGGAGAAAATGCAATAAATAAGCCTATGAGAGTCAAATCAGGCACAGCAGGCTGAGAATTAACATCCCCACTTCCTTCCCCAGCAAACAGCATCCCTACCTAAGCCTCTGTGAGCTGGAAGAGCAGTGAAAAAGCTGCTTCATTGCCAAAGCATCACTACAAAGCCTGCAAAATGAGGAATGAAGGTTCTTGAAGAGGTGACACTATTGCCCTTTATCCTCCTGACAATGGCTGCATCCAAAGGCAAAGTAGGAATGTGCTCTTCCTTCCCCATCCCACTACTGAGGGTGAACTGGGTGTCCATCTCCAGGGGTCTGTAGGGAGACCTCTGTGCTGGACATGGCTAGACATGTCTCTGACCCACCACAGAGCACAGGCTTGACTGAGCCAACCAGTCAGCTCTGGGAAAACCTATTTGAGAGGGCAAAAGCACCACACAAGCAGAAGAGTGAGGAAAAAAATGTGAGGAATTAGCCCTGTGAGCACCAGGGCCAGAGATTAAAGAGGTGCTCCAGGCACCAGAGCAGCTCCTGAACCTTATGGTGAGACCACAGTGGAGCAGGTAGATATTTCCAAAGGAACAGTGAAGAGGGAGGAGCAGCACAAAGGAGCTGTTCTGGAGTGACCACAATAATTATTCCCCATCCTTCTGAGGGGTCTGAAGTTGAGACTGGGAAAAAGAAGGGTGTGGGGGAAGATGGTTTTATTTTTGTCTTTGTTTCTCAATACCCAAACCCTTCTTACTTGCCAATACATGAAACTCATCTTCCCCAAGTGAAGTCTGGCTTGTGCATGACAGCAGTTGATAAGAAGTTGATCTTGCCTCTATCTCCATCCATCTTACATATGATGCAAATTTGATGAGAATTGTATGTAAACTTACCCCAGATTTGGCCTGAGGGTCTCCCATTTAGCAGGCCAGGGAGCTGGCAACTGCAAACCACAAAGAAATGAGAAGGAATGTTCTTTTTTTTTTCTTCCCCTCCTGCAAGAATTTCAGAAAGACTCAGATTGCAAATTAAAAGATTTGTATTAGTGGACTTTCCTTTGTTATTTACCTGCATTGATTTGATATGATTCTTGTGTACTTTGGTACACAAAGTTGAGTTTGAGTTGGTTTTTCTCAGGATCTCTCACTCTGTGTCTCTCTGAGATGCAAGGAAGTGCCTTCAGTTCATGATGCCTGTCACCTGTCAGAGAAGGGCATTTGTTTGAAAACCATTTATTCCTGACAAATCCATGTTGTTTGATTGCCTGGATGCATGTGGGTAGCTCCTGTTAACCTGGCTGGCCTTACATTTTACCCTGAGGTTAATGTTAATGCTAATTAAATACTCCTGTGTTCAACAACACAAAAACTTCATTAGTAATATTTGAAATTACCTTTTTTTCCTCCCTTCCTAAATGTCCTGTTGAACTTTTACTTCTGTCTCACACAGTGCAAATGGAATTAATTTCCACTGCAAATGGAATTAATTCAAGCACATCCTTCTTTGGAAAACACAAAACTTTTTCCTTAGTAAATTGGCAAAGCAAATCAATGAGAAAACTAAACGTCCTGCAGTTAATTAAACACTTTGGACTCATTATTTACACGAAAGCAGGCCAAATGGAAAGATAATCCACAGGATGTTCATTTTCATGCAACATTAATTATGGGAGGTGTCAGCCCAGCTGAGTTGCTTTTTGCCAGTCTGATTCACAGCCAGTGTGGTGACATGGTGGACTCTCAGCTGCTTCCATGTTCTACTGTGTGTTACAAAAACCCAGCTGAGATTTTCAAGTTGAGATCATTGCTGTTGCAAGGCTTCATAGCCATTGGAAAAAGAATGAAGCACTGGGAATTGCTGCTGTGAATCCAAATGAGATGATGCTGCACCAGATCTTCCTTTCACTTCAGAAACAAGGGCCAAGTAAAACAGATGACACATGCTGAATGAAGAGGATGTGATCTGACACAGAAGAGATGGACAAAATCTCTGCAGCCTGGAAGGAGAAATTGGAAAAGAAAAGAATTTATCTATTATGCTTCAGGAAAACCCTCATTAGTTCCTAAGCACATTAAAGGGGTTTGTTTCAGAAAGCCTCCTGGAGACTAAGAGCCCGTATTTTGCAACAGATTTTTTAATCATAGGATCATTCAGGTTAGAAAAGCCCCTTGGGATCATCCAGTCCAACCATTAACCCTGCTCTACACAGTTCACCCCTAAACCATGTCCCTCAAAAACACATCCAAACCACCCTGAAACACCCCTAGGGCTGGGGACTCAACCCCCTCCCTGGGCAGCCTGTGCCAGGCTCTGGCAGAAGCAGAAGCTCTCTATAGCATGAGACAATTCAAATAATCTTGGTTTGTTGGGCTGAGGGTTTTATTTTGTTTGGGTTTTGAAAAATAAAGCTGGGTTAACCTTGTGATAGTAGTCTCATCTCTATGTATTTCAAAGGGCAACTGCAATTCCTCTTCATTAACTCATGGAAAAAAGAGGGAAACAGCTTAATGAAATGATCAGAATACACAAGGATGGTGGAAGAACAAGAAGAGTAATAGGACTGGCTAATTGGAGTTTAGGATAGTTTAATCAACATGAATAAAACCCCCAAAACTTTCTATTCTACCAATATCAAGTTCATTCATTTGTGTTTCCCTCTGCCTGCCAGTTAACTATTTATTGAGTGGTGGCCACTGGAGCAGGGTGCCCAGGGAGGTGGTGGCCTGAGTAGGTTCTGAGCACCCTGCTCTAGTTGAGATGTCCCTGCTCTCAGCAGGGGTTGGGCTGGATGAGCTCTGGAGCTCCCTTCAACCCAGACAGTCAATAATCCTGTGATAAAGTTGTCTCAGCCATTGGAATCTGGTTGTCACAAGAGACATCTCTGTGCTGTTTGTGTTTGCTGAGAAGTATCCCCTCGAGCAAAGGACCCAAGGGGGGTCTGGGGGGCATTACACCAGCAATCTGAAACAGAAAAAGAAGATCACTTCAGAAGAAAATCCTGGTGACTTTTTCAGCACTAGAAAATGACCTTTTGATGAAGCTTTTCTTAGAATTAGATTATTTAGAGGGCTCGTCTAGCAAATGCCAAGTAAACATCCTAAAAAGCCATATTCAGTACAAAATGATGTTATATTTAGTCTGAACTTTATATAAGCAGTTTAGCCATTAATGAAACAAGGAGAAAGAGGCCAAGCACCAAAACTAATTCCATGTACAATGTATTTAAAACTGACTAAATTCAGCTCGTTTGAAAGCCATTTTGAATTCACAATTGACTTACCAGAAGCACTTTAATAAGATGAAGAGATGTTTTCATTCTTTACTTGGGGTGCAGAATTGAGACCAAAGCTTTCTCTGACCTTCTGCAGAAAGCCCAAAGGACAGTGACTCAGAGCTCTCAACTCCATGGGAAACTCTCCACCTCCAGCCAGCAAAACAGGAAAAAAAAAGGTCACACTTAGCTCAGAAAGTAGCTTTCCACCCAGAAAGCAAGGAAGTTCCCATCAGCAAAGAGGAATCAACCAGGAAATGGATGAGTATTTGCAAAGGATATCCTCTAGAAAACTACCTCACTGCTGCAGGAGCCAGGATTCCAAATGGACATGCAAGATTTCCACTGGGGTTGTCTGGGGTGAAGGACCTGAGCTAAGCACAGTTTGATTTCTCACCTTGATACAGAACGTGGTCTGTGCAATCTCAGCTTTTCCAGGTTCTTTTTTCTCCTTTTACCTCATTCTTGCTGTGTTTTCCTTTCCCATTTCCTTGCAATTTCCTCTTGTGGTGGTTCAGGAACTGCACGTGCAGCTGCCACGTCCATCATGTATGTGAAATACTTCAGTCAAGCAGTTGATAAAGTGAATCATGAGATTTTCATCTCTTTGACCCTTTTGGTTAGCCAGGCAGTGAGAGAAATTTTCTTCTTGCTTTCAAGTAGCTGCTATATTATTTTCCTCTCCTTTGCCTTGAATCTTATAAAACCTTTGGGTTATAAAGCTCATTTTTACACACCAACAACCTTTCTTGTTCAAACAGGGTCTAAGTATCACCCCTCATGTCTCTCCCATTTTTATTCTTAGCCTGGCATTCTCTGCTCATTAAAAAAAAAAAAAAAAAAAAGGAAAAAGAAGGAAAAAAAGGAGAAAAGAATTGTCCATTTTCTTGTTTCACCTTCATATTTTACCACTCCAAGCCAGAATTGCTCTCTCCAGCAGCATCTGCCCTTGCTGCTGGCCTTAATGACCATGATTTTGCATGTTAATTGTCTTGGCAGGAGGTTACCACGTTTTGCATGTTAATTGTCTTGGCTTTTGAAGGATGCAGAGTTTATATAATTATTATAATTTATTCCTGGCTTTAATTCTTGTCTGTCACATATGACTCACGAATGGATTAACTCTGTCACTTTTTTGCCTTTTCTGGTAGAGAAAGATACAGAGAAGGAAAGATTTTCAAAGCCACTAGCTGGGAAGCAGAGGCTATTGGATAAATCCTGACCTCCTGGAAGCAGGAAGATCCATGGAAGCACACAGTTGTCCTGACAACTGACATTAGACTATCAAACACAATCTGCAATTGGACTTTTTTTGCTGATTTCTGATGCTGATGGCACTTGCTCATGCAGGGACATTTTCTTTTAAATTCTTAAGCCAAATAGAGAATTTCTCTGAACTATAAGTGCATTCAGTACGTTGTTTCCAGTCCAGAAACTTCATCAGAATGCTTATTCTTCCCAGTGACCTTTCTGATCAAATAAAGCATTTTTTTTCCCTGAAGTTTTTCCAAATATTCATTCAGTGTTCTAAATAATCCAAATAAATAGCTACATTTATCAATGCTTTGGGGTTTCTTCCTCTCTTTAAGAACAGAAATCTCTCTCTGTCCCTGTGTTTAATGTTTTTACAAACCTCTCGTGTTTTGTTGATCTGTTCTCTCCCTTCTTCCATTTTTAAATGGTTTATTCTACAGACATCTGTTTAACTCTACATTTTTCCCTCTACTATATGTTTTTCTCTTCAGATTT
>JAOEGS010023375.1:0-13697 GCA_025447755.1 Corythornis vintsioides
GTAAATGTTATATATATATATATATTTTATCATTACAAGTTTTATAATTTTTCCACTTTCTTGAGTTCCAGATGGAACAAATATTCACTGAAGTGTGTTTATTGAGGCTACAATGGCAATTAATCTGATGGCACTCGTGTGAGTGAATGTTCTTTCCCTGACCACCCAGTAGTAATGTTGTGATTGGTTATATTGTCATTTTACCACCAGACCAGGGTCAGGCAGACAGCAGTGTCCCTAGTCTGTGTTACTGAAAGGAAGAGGTGATGCCTGAGGGAGCTCTTCACTGATCAGGACCAATTATGTTCTGTAGTTTTTATTCCCCCTATTACCTTTTTTACATTAAATTGACAAAACAAGCCAGCAAGGAATTTATGGATTCTATCCCTTTTTCTCATATCTTTACTTTTTTTTACATTTTCTCATGCTGTTTTCCTGCAGTCCCTAGTGTACATATTCCCTGAAGGGAGTTTTTATCATGTTCTTCAAGAGCATTTTGCAGTTACCATCACGTTCTACACAAAGGCCTAAACCCATACTGAGGACTGTTTTCCCTTTTCCTTTTGGTCTTCATTTTTAAATGGAGACTGTGGGTCCTTTATGACCACATTTCAGAAAATTACAGTGTGTGCAGATCTTTTGTCACATCCATATCTGAGATTCCATTGCATTCCTTGTTGGCTTCTTTATCTTCCTCATCTGATGAAGCTGAATTTGCAGCTCCTCCCTTTGTATTTCTGCTTGATTCAGAAATTCAGGTCCCAGAATTGCTCTTGCTGACATAACCCTTGTACCACTGCTACTTCAAGGCCACTCTGGTTTTATTATCCCAAACAGATACTTCTCTAGGTATCAATCCTAACAAATTTTTCCAGGATTCATATGATGTTACACTATTCTGTTTTACACTATTATACTTCCAGGTGGAATAGCCAGCTAGACAAATCTTTCAGTGCTCATATAACTGTTCTGAGATATGGAAATTTCTTACAGGAGAGTCTTCCTGCAGTGCAGCTGGTAATGATACTACACTGTGAGGTGGTGTTTTAAAGGTTTTGCAGTCTTTACTAGTTAAGAAAGTTAATCCTCAAGGCCTGTAAGTTTAATTTTACAAGTTTCTGTACTCAGCAGCAGGAGTAGCCAGGACTGTGAGTTCTGTTTTTAGTACTTTTTTTTGTTTGTAACTGCATAACTGGATCATAAAAGCCTATTTTGCTCTCACATTAACATGGAATTCCAGTGTATTTGTGGACTGAGTTTCCCATATATCCCTGTTTAATTCTGCACAGAGAAATGTTAACATGTTCACTATGTACAGCCAACTGTAGTGTCCTGGGCAACAGCTACTGAAGTAAAAGAGCCCTCTGGGTGTGCAGACATCCACATGTAACATGCAGCTTTCAGGATCAATCTTCAAGTTAGTAAATGGTTGACTGTAAAAACTATAAGGTAAATCTTATTTGCTTTCTTCTGTTTCCTCTCAGAGTTTAACATTAATGTGTGAGTCATCTGATATGGCATCGCAATCAATTCCTTATCTGCATCCATGTGATCTCTTGGGAGATCACTTTACTTAGTTTACCATGATCAAAATAGCCACTACTGTTCATATTGTGTGAGCACAAAGGGTGTTTTGATCACTGCCATAGTGCTGGCACATAAAAACAAACAGGGTTCTTGGGCTTAGAATGTTTATGGAGAACAACTTACTCCAAGATTCCATAATAAGTATTATTCTGCTTGCCTGGCTTCACCCTCTTGTGAACCACAGGAACTCACCAGTGCAGATGCAGATTTTACTGAAACAAGGGGAACTCTGTGAAAAATTAAGTGAAATCACTCAATCTGATCCCCAGCATATCTGCACTCATGATGCCATAGTCTTAGCTGCTTCTTTACTCCTCACAGACACAGCTCTCTTTCCCTGAGACACCTGCTGCTCTCAAAGAGTTCAGCTTACTTCAGTAGCAATGTAGGTGGAATTCCAGTAGGAAAGTAGGCAACAGCACTGTCCTGTGAGCTGACCCACCACACCACTATTCCAAAAGAGCATTTGTCACAGAGATATTTGCAGCAAGATGAAGTAGCACATCTCAAATCACTTCTGTTCTTGTCAATGTACTGTTTCCCACACACACTCAATCTGCACCATCCAACTGCTGTGGGAAATTTTTCCTGCTCTGTCACAAGCAGCAATAGGCATCTTCCTTTGCTAATGTGTCCCATCAATAACCTAGGAAGATATCTTGTTCTCCTCCCTCACAGGCACTAATACCATGGAATCAGTTTTGGTTCTAGGACTTGGCCACGTTCTGGTCACATCTGCTTGTAACAGCCAATTCAACTGACCTCTTCAGGACCCAGTTGCAGCCATCCATGGTCACTGCAGAAATCATCACTCTTCTTTAGCTTGTGGGATAACTTAGCAATATATCAGACAATCACAGAATGTCAGGGGTTGAAGGGAGCTAGAAGATCATCTAGTCCAACCCCCTGCCAGAGCAAGGTCACCCAGACCAAGATATTTATATCCCCATGGAAAATGCTATCATGTCTTCTGCAAATGGCCCATGATGTAGAACCACTACCAGATCATTTCCTCTGGTAGTTAAAGGCTTTGTTTGCATGCCAAGTACCACAGGCACTCACCAGGGGTGGTTTAAAATAGATTCATTTTCTAAATTCAATTCTGCTTCACAGTGTTTGATTGTACAAGGAATCCCACAGGATGCCCCCATCAAGAAATCCCTGTAGAATTCAATAAGCATGCCTTGCTCTCAGGGGGAACATGTGGAGCCTTAGAGCTTAGGATCTCTAATTTCTTCTGGAGCAGTATTCCCAGAGTGCCAGCTGCAGACACTGCATACAAGGGATAGAAGCCTTCTCTTTCAGTAGCAGGTGTCCAGTGCAGTGCTCCAAAGTTGCTTCCTTGAATATTGTTCCATCCTAATAAAATCACTTCCTTTCAGACTATGGGGACAGAGAAAACAAGGCTGCTCTGAGCAGGATGAGCCATTAATAATGGTTTGTTGCTGACTATAAAAAGAAATAAAGGAATTACATTTAGTGTCGTGACCCTCACGTGGAGTCACGCGTGGTTGGTGTGCAAGCAGAATGTAAACTGGACAGGGGCAGTGACTCAGGGCTAAGTCAGAAAGGAGGAAGTTTAGAGTGCAAAGGGTGAGGAAACTGGAATATAAACAGATTTCTGTGTTCCTTCAGCTAGCTCTGCTGGTGCTGGAGTCTGTCCTAAGGCTCGAGGGTCCCTGTGAACATGGACTTTTTGTGGAATCACCTCCCAGTCCTTCTGGTTCCAACCCATAGTCTTCATCTCCCAGTCTGCTGGAAAGCAGACAAGAACTCATGTTGTGGTTCACAGTCCACCCAGGAAAGAGGAGGAAGCCTTGGGGAACCCCCCTAAGGCTGATGAGTTAGATACCTTTGCATTGGTTCTTTCTGCTGTTTTTTGGGCAGGAAGGTCTCTGATTATTATTATTATATTATATATTATATTACTCTGAATTTGGCCATGCTTAGTGCTTCTTACAATTCACTGATCATGTTACTATTTAATGTGGTATGTCACTTTTGTACAAAATTTATTAGAAATTAGTAAGAAATAGATAAAAGGTGAAATTTGGATTTGCAAGGCAGAAGTTCAGTAAAATCCAGTTTCAGTGGAGGTGTATCAGGAAAAAATTGTTTTCCCCTTCGTATGGATAATATTTGGGAGTAGAGAAGTAAGTTTTTGGCATCAGAATACATTGCAATGATCTTTTTGTGTTCCACTTTGTTAGAACTGGAGTGAGTTTTGACTGAAAACAACAGGGAAATGGTATTTTTAATAGGTGAGAAACTAGTAAATTTAAATAATATAATAATATTATCGTGGTATAGATATTAATTAAATTATATTAAGCACTATAATACTTTACCCTGTGGTGGCTGCTTAATAAACACGAGAAGTAGTTGCTGTGAAGATAAAACAATATTATTTTTTATTTTTTCTAGGATTATTCAGACTTTTACATAGCAGAGCTGCCAATAAGAATGTTTTACTGACTTGTAAATACAAATTTTCTATCAGTTGAAAAGTGTGAAATGCACAGGGCAAGGCAGCTCAGCTCTGTGGCTGGCATCTGGCATCGTGCTGATCTGGGTGGTAGTGTGTGAATACATCTATCAGCATTCCTGAAGACTAGGGACCAGAACAAAAACTTTTCCATATCAAGAAGCCACACTCCATTATTTTTTTTCTATAAGAAATAAATTATTCTAACAGAAGGAAAATTCCTTCATTCCTAAGAAATATTATAAATTTATGTATATTTATTAGCAGCTGATTAACACTTTGTAAAAACATATCCTGTACCCAGCATCTGGAAGCAGAAAATGGAAATGATAACCCAGTAAATACCAAGTCCACAGGGAGACTTGTAGTGAATAAACTTAGATAAGTGGATCTTGCTTGGGATGCTTGTACCTGGGAGACTTGGGAAAGAGCAGGAACTGTGATTGGCCATTGGATGGGACTTTAGGAAATGAATTTGTGGACATTTAGATTAATGAACCCTAATGGAATGAGGGAAATTGGTAGTTAAGAAGAAGAGAATTAATGAGACAGTCAAGAATCTAGTCTCTAGTATACTCCAGTATACTCTAGTATACAGTCATTTGTTTTACAGTAAACATCAAAATGGGATAAAGCAATTTGACTGTGGTCAAAGACTGACATGCAGAGCATGGGCTTCATGCTGTAACCAATCTCTTTTGATTGATTGAATTGAGTGAGTGATTATTTTTATTCATTTCCCTACTGTACCAAAATTAAATATATAAAATTAAGTGAAATAAGTATGCTTCCATACTGCTACAGCACGAGTAAGTCAAATGAGTTATAGAAATTAAAAATATTTTCCTATTTTTGAAATAAACCCCATTGGGTTTGCTTTATTGGGGCTGCTTTTCCTTAAAAGAAGCTGTGAAGCAGTTTGAGTCTAGGGGATAAGAATGGCAAAGATCAATAGCATCAACTCTATCCAAGAAAGGTTGGAGGAGCTGTTGGGTTATGTTGGGTCTTTTTTCTTTTTTTTTTTTGTCTTGAGAGGACACTGTGAAAGCAGCATTAACATTTCAAAAGGTCTTTGAAGCAGAATGAAAGTAGTTCTTCATATTTGCTCTAGATAGGAAAGGGGTAACAGGGCTGATCTTTCCCCAGGGCAACTCAGGTTAGACATCAGAAAAACTTCCTAATAGCTCACATCATCTCCTAATCTCTGTCCTTGGGTTTGGAAGCTGGAAAGGGAGTGACAGAGCAGCTGTCAAGAACAGATGGAGCAGTTGATCTGAGCTGGAAGAAGGCAGACAGACAGGATGACATTCTGTGTTTCTCCCATGCCTCATTTGGGGGGATTTATAGGGGATATCATGAACTGTAGCTGCAGAATAGATAACTAAACATATCTTTCAAATTCAATCTTAATAGGCAGAAGCTGACCAATAAAATACCTGTGTATTTTATTATCATCATTTTCCATGTAATTTAGACATGTCACAAACTGGATGGAGTAGAATGTGTTTATAAAATACAATTTCCAATGGTGTTATAGAAGGGAATATGTCAGTATGAATAGCTTTGATTTCTAGATGGGATGTGATGTTAATACTGGCATGTATTTCATATGCAATTAATTGAATTTTTTAGCTTCCCCTCTTCCCAGTGAGCTTGGCTGTCTGTACTCCCAGGCACAGCTGTTTAACTCTCACACTTGGGAGAAAATTGCTAAATTCTGAGCAAGAACTGCAAAAAAAAAGGAAAGAGTGGAGTTCTGCAAGTTAAGAGAGGTAAAACTGCAAACAGAAGGACTCGAGCTGGGGTGAGGCTGTTCAAGGATTTAAGATTTTTTTTTAAAGCATCATAAAAAGGAATAAAATCCTAAGGGAAAAGTCAAGATTTTGAAGATGACAATTTAACCACACTGAGCATCCTCTTCAGGGACATTAGAAACCAGTCTTACCCCACCTCACTAGAGATTCCTGGCCAGCAAAGACTTTTTCTGTTTCTTATTCAGGACACTGAGCAAACTAACATTTCATTTAGTATTTCATTACTTCAGGTTATCTTTGGTGTCTAGTAACTAATCAATAACTGCTGAATGCTTCTAAGGTGTGAATATTCAGCTTACAGAGGTTCTTTGTGCATGGCAAAAGATGTCCAATCAAAGGAGTTCAGTGAGGGAAAATAAACTTCATTGAAGTTCCTTGCTTACTTGTAGTGTTAGTGCTACCAGGCATATAGTTGGCTAGAGAAATTATCAGGAAAATAATAAATAAATTAGTATGTCTGTAATAATAATAATAAAGCTTTATTCAACCTTAATGAGGCAAACTGAACAAAAAGTCACCTATTATTGTTTTCCCATCATTTTTCATATAACATATTAAATACCATAAACATAATCTTGAATGCTTTTAAATCTGGACTGTATTTCTTGACTGAATATAACTTGATTTTCCAGGTTCATTAGGCATCTGTTTTTCTAGGTATGCTGTGTGTGAAAACCTCTGCCTGTGCTCTAGAACAATGGAACTTTTTAATTCTGCCTTGGTTAAGAAATTTTACTAAATCTAAGACTAATGTGACTACCACTTCAGTTAAATATTTTTTTTTTTCTGTAATAACTATAGTAGAACCTTATTTTACATGCAGCTATACTGCAAGCAATCATTATGAAAAATACTATCTCCTCACACATGAATGAATCAAGTCATAGAACTTCAGTGATAAACACCAAGAAGGTTATTTGGATTGTATTAATTGTCTGGATTTTCTGGTGGCTGTCAAGTCTCTGCTTCAGTTCCTTTTGTTTCCTTTTTGCAGCATTAAAATATGGAATCATAGAATTGTTTGAGTGGAAGAAACCTTTCAGATCCTCAGGTCCAACTGCTGGTCTCTCAGCACCACAAATACACAGCCTTTAAACACCTCCAAGGATGGGGACTTCACTTCTCTGGGCAGCCTGACCCAGAGCTTGTTAATGCAATAGTTAATCCTTTCTGTTTGGCTTGACTGACAATGATAAACTATCCTTTCTAAAATAGACCTTGTTTGGTAAAGCTTTATATTCCAAAATATTGTAAAAAACTCCATTTTATTTAAATTTTGAGATTACAGGCATGCTAAAAGGAACAAAAAATAGCTCTTTTGGTTAATTATCAGATTAAATAGTTTTTTTTTTTGAGTAAAGTGATAGTAGAAGATAGAGAAATCCAGATATATATCTACTATATAGATATCCTTATATCTATAAGGATTTTTATTTAAATTTTCATAAATTTGACTTCCATAAAAGTCTTGAGTATATCTAGTTTACATTGAAATAAGTTAAGAAATGCAATTCATTTCTTTTAAACATTTAAAATAGTTGTTATTACTTTAATTGAAATAATGGCTACAGATACTGATAAAACTCTAACATCCATAATAAAACAAATGCTTATTTCAAGCAGTTTAGAATTTGAACATGAGTTAAAAAGCAGAATGCTGCTGATTGAGCAGATACCTGCTGCCTGTAGCTATTTCCAAACCATTTCCACACTGAGTCTGAAACCCCCCTCCCTGTTCTGCAGTTATTCCAACGAGACATTCAACGAACTGTTGTAAAATCCTGTTTTCTTTCAGGCCATATGGGTCATGTTTTTTCTGGATTAGATGTAGAAGAAGGGAAAGGAAGGCAAGAAGGAAACCGCTCCTTTGGTATTACTTGGTTTCGTTGTCACTACACACTCAAGAATGGCTTCATCCCTAAGGGGAGCAGTTACTGGGAGCATTCAGCACCACCTCTAACAAGGTAAGGGCAGCTTTCAGGGGCATCATTAAGCCAACAGCAGAGAGGGGGAACTTTTTCTGGTGGAAGAATAGACTGCTCAGGCCCGTTTTCCTGGGTGACAATGAACTAAGCATGGCCTTAAGGACTTTGTTTGCTAAATATTCCCCTTAGGAAAAGGGAGCCAGAGTCCAAAGGGCATACACTTTACTCTCCAAAGTAGGCGAGGCAACAGGGCTGGGAAAAAAAAAAACCCCAAGCCAAACTACAAAGCCAAGAGCAAGCTGTTGATCATCTCTATTTTACATAAGACGACCAAAGTCCAGTCATGCAGCACCTCCCTACCCATATTAATTCTGCTGGGTTTTGAATCATTTTTCAGAGGAGTAGAGGCAAGCCAAGGCCAACCCTCACGGTATGTCAATACATTTATGTTTTAAAAATCAGGGATATTTTATACAATTAACTGATCAAATGGTGACAATTCCTAATAACTGCATACTCTTTTAAATAAGCATCTACTTTCTCATTTAATTTGTATATCTCTGTTGACTTGCAGAAAATCTAATACTTAGATCATTCAAATGAAATTAAGTGAAAGACCCACAGTTATCAAAGCAGTACAAATATACAATGTAGATGTAAGCAGACTTGAAACATCTGGATATGTTTTCAACATGTTTATACTTGCTTTTTACAAGGATTTACTTGCAATGTGTGACATTAGTAACTTTATTATTTGAATAAATATATTTTTCATTAAATGAAATAGTTACAGAGATTACTGTCCTTGGCTTAAGTTCTTTGTTACTCAGTCAAATGTTATTTTCAGGGAGCTATCTTAAATAAATTTAAAATGCATTCTGAAGATGAAAAGGAGCAGAGGCGTGCTGCAGATGGAAATAGTCACACAATCACTGCATCCAGGCAGGGTCATGAATCTGAAGATGAGCAGTAAGTATTAAACCTTGTCAACATGTTCTGTATTGAAGCCTATAAGCTTACATTATCTTATTTTAGATGGTTTTTTGTTTTGTTTTGTTCACTTTATCAGGAAAGCCTAATAACAGAAGGCTTTTGTCAACTGGAGAGTACCATTAATTGACATTCATTTGTTGCAGAAGGAACTTTTAACTAAGACTTTAACTTTTAACCTTTTAAGAACTAAGTGCCCATATTATTGACTGCAGTTTATTGAAAAAACTAAACTATGACAGAAATGATGTTGAAATTGATATCCTGGATACAGTTACATCAGCTAAAACCTAACGTTTTAGTGATAGGGAATCCATTTTCTGAATACCTTGAACATTGTATTTATTCCTCATCCTCCATGTACAAAAATTTTGTTTTATGAGTTATCTTCCTCTTTGCCATTTGGAAAGCTATATACTGCTTCAGATCACAACTTCCCTGACCAGAGACTGGAACTACCACCCCTTCTTGATGTTGTTTCACCCTTCAAAGGGGTAAACTAGGAAGAGCATGACTTAAGTTTACAGCAGTCAAGGGATTATTATATACCTGGAGGTTTAAATACAAACATCTCAATAATACTCAACAAACTGTATTCATTTCACACACAATTGTTTCCTGTAAAATTATGTCATCATTCTATTTTAATTAAACTTCATTAATACATTGCATTAGCATTTCCATGAAACGTTGTCACTTCTTAAATGCACAAAAACTATCATACCTTTTTAGCAAGGAAAAGAAGAAGAAGAAGAAGAAGCAAGTGGAAAAGGCTAAGATGGTCAGCCCAGTTACACTGGTAAGATTTATTACCTCTCTATAGATGTATATACATATGCATGCACATTTCAGGGTGTAAAAAATTATTTAAAATCATATTAGAGTATTGCATATAGGGTCTTGTCTGCCAAACACTTTGATACTACAGAATACTGACTATTGTGTGGCAGTCAAGCAGTTCTTTTTGTGGATGTAGCTTCTTTGAGCTGCCTTGTTGGTGATGTGGATTCTTTGGAGTCTTCCCTTAGTTATCATGCCAAACACACCCATACTAGATTTTTGTTTGTGAAAGGTAGGCATTTCCAAGTTCAGACATTTCTTCCACAATGAAAAGGGTGTCCTTATACCTAAGATTATGTGTGGACTTACCCTCTCATTTACCTGAGTCAGGTACTACTCACACTAATTAGCCCATCAATCATTACTCAACCACCCGAGTCAGCACTAAAGGGCAACACCTTTCACCCTGTCACCAGTGAAAGTTAAAATTAAAAGTTGTGTACTAAAAAGTACTGTAAATTCATGGTTATTTAAAATATATATTTTAAAGAAGGCGATCTGTTCATATTTAATCAAAGTAAATCAGATGTCTTGTATTAATATTGAAATATTTTCTATTTGCTAGGCTTAGTGTGCACAATGCACAGAGATGCTGGCAAATGGCAGAAGTGAAGCTGTAGCCCATGATGCAGGCCAGTGCCCAGTTTCTCTGCTGTACTGTGCCAGCTTGCACGTGTGCAGTTCCATCACTCACTACCTTTTACACAACACACTTAGGAACACACAGTACAGAGGAAAGCAAATGATTTTGGAACAGATAAGCTCAAAAGTTAAATGGCAAGAGGTATCTAGGATTTCATTACACTCATTATCAGTTTTTCTGACTGCATAATAATTAATTTTCAGTAAAAGTAATTATTGTCTTAATTATCACAGTTACATTAATTTTTCTTTCATTAATTTCTTATTTTCTTTCCTTAATTTCTAATCTTTCAAATTATTGAACTTGAACATGGCAAATTTCTTATGCCTTGTTTTCTAGTGGCCTTTCTTACTCAGGTGCAGATATTGATGCATTAAACTAACACACCTTTCTTGTTTTGAGAGTTTCTTGTATAAAAGTACTTATATTAGAAGAATGTATTCCTGTATATTTGAATTGTTTTGTAAACTTAATTTCTAACCAGATAAAGTTGTATCTTTGTGACACTGGGTGTATAACTGGTAGCTTTTTCACTTTCTTAACTTTGTAGACATAACATTCTAATAACATTCATAGACAATACATTCTAATTCTAATTCCTGAAATTAATTAATTCAGATTAATTCGAATTTGAATGAATTTCTCCTCTTGCTCATAGTTTCGCTACTCCAGTTGGTCAGATAGATTACTAATGATACTGGGCACTCTCCTGGCAATAGCCCATGGAAGCAGTCTCCCTATTGCAATGATAATTTTTGGTGATATGACTGATAGCTTTGTTGCTTCTGGAACCTCAAATTTTACAGGTAAGAATATATCTGCTATGAAGAGAAAAATGGCTCATTTTTGGAAAAAAAAGCCAGGGAGATTCAAGCATAATAGGAGATATTTATGTCAGAAGCTGGCATTTGTTACTATACTGTGATGCAAATGAGCATCTCTTGATAGTTATAATAGAGCTACACTTTTCTGTTGGGTTTTTTTTCCCCTGTTACCCACTAAGTGGAGATCCAACAAATCACCTTTGACTGGGGCTGGGATAAATAGAAAAGTTTTCCATCTCCTCAGGATGAGTTCCTGTTGACTCTTTTGAATCAAAATGGAAAGTTACAGCTCACAAAGTGAATCATATCAACAGGGAGATCCACAGAAGCCTTGATACCAAAAAGAAAATTACTGATTTGCTCTTGGATCAGTTTGCTGAGGAGCTGCTTTTGCTGAAATCACACAAAGGAGGGCAGGCATGTGCTGGATTCAAGAGGGAGGAGTGATACTGTCACTTTGCTATCAGTTCACAGACCAGATAATATTGTCCTCTGAACTCACACATTAGGTGTTAAACATGTGAACAGGATTGTTGTCTGCAATATTGTGTATTACAATTGTCTTAAGCATTTTAATACCAGTCTATGATGATACAGAAAAAATAAAGGATGTGACTGTCCTCTGTCCTGCACCCATTTTTGCTGTTATGCTGTTCTAGGACAGAAACATGGGCACACTACCTTTATCAAAACAAGTACTTAGATTTTCTCCTTCCCAAGCATAATAAAGTGATCACATTTTTATGGTGGAAATGCAAAATTACACAGCTATAGTCTTTTTGGAACATGTGTCACTGAGTTCTCGAGTGTGGCAGTAAAATTTTAGGGCCAACATCAACATTATAGCCAGTTTTTATCATGGGTTAAGGTCCATAATGGGTGGTTGATTTGATGCCATTATCTAGGCCTGAATTTTTAACATGTTGTGACATTATACAAAAACCCTATGTTAAAAAAAAAAAAAAAAGAAAATGAAACAAAGAAAAAGAAAAGCTGAGTATTTAATGAATGCTCAGTAAAACATTCTAATCTCCAGTTACACTAATGTAGTTTCCACAGTTCATAGAGTTATTATATTCCTAAAATAACTGGTTTTGAATAGCTAGAAGCCTGCAATTGTCACACTCCCCCTTCCATGAAAATCAACTTGAGTCAAAAGAAGATGTAGCAGCCCAAAATTTGTGAATAGTTTGCAGGAAAAGGAATCTGTTAAGACTGACTTAAGAAGTTATTTACTATTCTTCCTTTCTAAGGGAACAGTTCTATGATGAACTCCTCTGCAGATTTTCTTGATGACCTGGAAGAAAAGATGACAAGGTAATTAGAAATTGGTGTTTAATGTATTTTTAAATGTAGACACACACTTCTCTTTAAGCCATTCTTCTCCCATAGATGTTTTACATATTTTAAACAACATAAAAACAATGTTTGATTGAATAATGTATGTAACTAAGGATTTGCACATGAGATTATTGGAGGTAGTGAGGATTCTTAAACATGCCCAGCAATACCAACTTCCCTGTACTATCCTGCTCTCATCCATCCCACTGTCTTTTTAAGAGTGCTCTGTGTCCCCATGCCATCTGATTTGCATCCTTTTCCTTCTCTTCCTCTGAATTTATAAATACTAATTGTTATGCTAAAAAGTTATATCGATTGTCATCCATCAATTCCTTGAGCTCCAGTGATTTACTTGTAAAAAGCAGAGTTTAAAATGCCAGAGAGTGCCTATTTTGCTGCCAAAGCACCAAGTTTAACTCAATTACCTGGACTACAGATAATACAGTTATATTATAGGCAACTTTAAAGAGCATTCTTGAGTTGTTAATAACAGAAGACAACAGTCAGCAGGTGCTTCATAAAGAAATGGTCAAAAAAGCAGCAACCCCTGCCAAGGGAAGTGTGTTGTTAAGGGCCTTTATTAACCACTGGCCATAGATTTGGTTCATGCAGAATGTCTGAAATTCACATGCCTTTCCTTGGACCAATTCAATTTCTTTATTTCATGTTGAAGTCTGAATTTAAAAATACTTGCAATCTAAGGAATGCTGATGTGGTCTTCAAGGCAATTGTATTTTCTGAAGAGAAGGAGGAAACAAGGCATTCACTCTAGTAACTTGCTGGTTTTGAAGTGTATTATCATGGAATTATATGTAAATTTATGGATCATTTAGATTAAGTAATGTAGTTTCTAATTTAAAAAAAAAATTGCACAGAAAAAAGTTCTTTACCTTAAAATAAAATGAACAAAAGGGAGTTTAAAATTATTATTTTTTACTTTGGCTATGAATCAAATATTTTTTTTTCCCTTTGTTGATTCTGTTTTACCCGTGATGATAAGAGGAGAATGATCTCTTTATGCCCTTATCCTGACCCATGGGCCCTGTGTTCTATTTTTCTCTCTCCTGTCCAGCTGAGGATGGGGAGTGCTGGAACAGCTTTGGTGGGCATCTGGCATCCACACAGGGTCCACTCACCACAAAACATCCTGGATAACATCTTGTCTTTTAGACATCAGCTCTGAAAGTACAAGTATGAATAAAAAACAGGCTGAGTTTCTCTTGAGAAATAAATTATTGCATGAGGAAT
>JAOEGS010023376.1:0-27423 GCA_025447755.1 Corythornis vintsioides
AAAAATGAAGAGTAAAAATATACAATTGATAGAGAGTTGTCTGTATCATGGTAAACTTAAAAAAAAAGTTAAATCAGAGCAGGTGGCTGGGAGAGCTTTAATGCTTGAAGTACTATTTGCCTTCAGATAGGCTCTTTGGTAAGTGTCGTTAATAAGACTCCTTGAGCCTTATTAATTACTAAATATATAAAAATATTGTGTTCAGGCCATGTCAATTTTGGGCTTTGTGTCTCTAGTGGTGTGGTTAATGATTTAGATGTACCAAACCTACCCCAGGGTGTATGTCTGCCTCCTTCTCAGACTGCTTTCTGTTTAGAAATTGGCCTCACTGCCTTTTCACCCAATGTGTATTTGGAAAGGTGTTCTCTGACAGGTGAAGCTTCAGGATGCACCTTTTAGTTACAAAAGTGCGGTGTCAAATGTAGTTTGGGTAGATGGCAATCATGATACAAATAAGATTCAAGATCCCGGAGTCTCTTATTTGACCTTACCAGTGCCTAAATGTTTGGGTTTGATACCATTATTTGGAGTCTTGATGCTGGTTCTCGCTGCTGAATTGAGATAATTTCAATCTGTAGAGCATGCTGTAGATAGTTTCCCCCCATTGTTTAATTCTTCCCCATAGTAGGAAGAGAAATATTTTAACAAGATAAGAAACAGTGTCTGTAAAAGTAAGATTTGCTCTGTAATACGACTGTCTGACCTATTTCTAAGTCTTCCACATTTCTCTAAGTTAAAGCTGACTGACTTCTTTCTGTTGCTGATTTATTTATCGTGTTAACACATTGTGCAGTAATCTGCAGCAAACACTCTTTTTGGTTTTCGGGGTTTTTTTTAATGACATCAAAAATTGAGGAAGAGAAACTGAAACATTTGTATACAAAAATGTTATTGTTTTTCTTGCCTTCCAGCTATAGCACTGCCTTCCTGAGTGGAAGTGAGACCTTTTTGTTCTGTGTCCAAACAGAACAAAGTGCAGAAGCCAATAGTAGGACTGAGAGTCTGTTGGACTTTTCAGACCATTGCCTTTGTTAATAACAGGCTGGGTTATTACTATTGAACATGATAAAGTATTTATTTATTAAAATAAGTTACTAAATTTATCTTGAGGAGCAAGGGGAGTTTGAAACACCCAAGGAAACCTGTAGGAATAAATCTTTGGAGCAAATTCAGTAACAAGCAGGAATATTCAAGCTGCTTTGTATGTCTTAACACGGATCTCCTCCTGGACTAATTATGCCCCTCCTAACACAGACAGAGTGTAGCTCTGCAGTGCCTAACAGACTGACCCCCCTTCTCTGCTCCCACAAATAATTAAAGAGGAGTTGGATCTTCTCTGTAAGCCTTCTAGCTTTGGTATTTCACTGCTGTGTTCAACTGAAAATGCTGATGCAGTGCTGAGAGACTGCCCTTTTTTAAGTTTGGCACAGCATCAGTCTAACCAATCCCTGCAGCTTTTAAACTGGAGCTGGTTTGCATCTGCTCTGCTGTGAACAGGAGTGAAGAAGGTTGAGTCTGACCACGGTGCACCATCCCATCAGGCCTCATCACTCCTTCTGGTCAGTCAAAGCTTTTGGCAGATGGTTTAGCTGTTCTGTCATGGCCACTTTCTCCTACGTTCTTGAGATCCCCAACTGCCAATGGGAGGTTTGTCTCAACTGTCCTTTGTGACTTTGAAAAAATGATATAGAGCTGTTTTGGATAGGTGATAGTATTTTGTTTGTTTCTTTGTTTTTTGTTTGTTTGTTATTTCACCAGTTTAGGAGTATTTTTTCTGGTTGATTTTGGGTTTTTGGAAGAAGGGACCTGTGCACTTGGTGCTTATATTTTTAATATCTGGCTATAGTTTTTTTGGCAAAGATTGGTTTTCCAGTGCCTCTTACAGCAGTGAAAATAATGCCCTGGACCCTAAAGCTTTTTTATATATGCACTTCTTTGACCTTGTCAACCACTTTGTGCTTTTGTGAGGATATAAACCTAGATATTTTACATATCCCCTGTTGCTGAACTAAATGACAATTTTGAGGTTTTGAGAGGTACAAGCTTTGATGATAAATGCATATTTTTTCCCTGTTTGACTATACTCTGCTGGGTGCTCCTGAAGGAGAAATTCAGTGTGAAGAGAGGTCATCTGACAGTTTTGGCCTTAGCAGCCCTTAGAAGTACAGGAGAGGAAAAATTAAAGAAAGAGCTGCAATGTGCAGAGTCTGAAGAATTAACATCAGTCTCCTTTTCATAGAACATAAGGAAACAAGTGACTGGAGGAAGACATCTTTCCCATGGCACTAGCAAGAGAAGCACAGACAGTGAGAGGCAAATAAGGCCCCAGGAACAGCAGAAGCTTTCTGGGCCGTGATCGGTGTTCTAAAATACAATTTAAGAGACATGTCAACAAAAAATGTTTTCCAGAAGTCGAAAAGACTTCCAGTTAGTGATTCCACTTCACTTATAAGCTTCAAATGTATCTGACAATCCACATGTAATGCAATTCAAAAGTATTTTTAAGGTTGACCTTATTTTAATTAAAAAGAGGCATTATGGCAGGATATTCCATGTTGAGTGTTTGCTGAACAATGTATACTAGCTGAATAATTGGACTGAATATTCTGCTGTATGACCTTTATTTGCTGCTTTCTATTGTGACAAATTTTAGTTGTTGCTCTTTTGGTTTGTTTTTGTTTGGCTGTGGGTTTTTTTTTGTCATTTTGTGAAATGAACAGGTATGATTTTTCTGTTTCAGAATGGTTTTATTCATTGCGTGAAAATAGTATGATGCTGTGTTACTAAAACCAAAGAAAAATTAGGTTGTAGGCGTATATTGTATTGTCATTGTTTTGCTTTGCTTTGTTTTTTTTTTTTCCCTGCAAGAATTGCAGTAGATGTTGAAGTGTTGTTAAGCTTCATGAGGGATATAGTAGCTTTCAAAAATAAATACTATTTATGATAGTTCATTTAAAGTTATCTACAGGAGAGTGAACATGCAAGGAGGGGGTATATAATGTTTTCTTTGGAACATACCTTTGCTGAATACGTTTTTAAAGGTTGCTAATCTTTTTTGTGCCTAGGAAACCAAGAAAGTAAAAAAGAAAGAGATTATGGACATATCTGTTACCTCAGTGCTGTGGTGTTTTTATGACTTCCATCTCCTACGCAGTTGCAAGCTCTGCAGGAAAGGGATGTGCGACTTGTGCAGAAAACTTTCAGGTTTCCTGTTTCTCTGAGCAAGCTGATCTCTGGCTGAGCCAGTTAACTTCACTGCTGAGCCATCTCTGTATTCTCTGTTGCCCTGGAAAATTTGTGGTCTCTGCTGTTCCTAACCACCCTGGATAGTTAGGGATCTCTTCTTTCCTCCTGACTCACAGTACCAGCAGTGTAGCGGCATCAGCTATGTGCAAGTCCTTTTGAATTCTGCTGTCACTTGAATTTCTTCTGTTGCTGTTACAGAATTCCAGGGAGCCTTGAATATAAACGTATCAATTATGTGTCAACACAACAGCATCTGTCGTTGAAATTGAGTATCATTTATTTGGTATCAGCATAGCAAAGGTTTGGCTGACAGCCAGAGTAAAATATTCCAGCAGAAACTGCTGCAACAGGAGCCATCTCTGAAATAATACTCTGAAAATCAGGTGCTCTAACATGATCTTTTAACAAATTCTTAAGAACAAGATCCTTAAGCAAAAAGCCTTTTAGGTTCCACAGTCCTATCTACTTTTGTTTATTTGTCGTGTCCTTTTTTTTTTTTTTAATTCCTTCTTTCTGAAGACGTACTTACATGGTCCAGGCCAGGGATGTATATATCCTGTGATTTAATATACTTTTTTTGCTTTGCATTTCATATTCTAACAGTTGTGTACATAAAAATTCCAAATGAATGCAATGAGTGATGCCTTCTTGGGGAGACTTTGAGTACACCCTTGGAGTGAAAGATGCAAGGCTTTCAAAATAGGGGAGCAAGAAATTTATTGTAAAAGACATGTAATATGTAGTTGCCTTTTTTTTTTTCTTTTTTTTTTTTTGGTCAGTGTAGTTTTTCTAATCTTGCTTTTTGTTAGGTCTTATCTAACTAAGTTTCACATTCCCAGAGGTGAGTGTGAGTCGAAACATTAATTTCAGAAAGTTAGGAAACCCTATGTCAACAAGACATGCCATTTGTCATGGACATAATTGTCATGGTTCAGTCAGTATTTTTAGAGTGCCTGTAGGAAATGGTTAACTCGGATAACTTTGCTTTTGTGGATGATCTTTATCATACTTGGAGGACATAAAGAAGTAACTCTTTTGTTTAATTGTCTAGCTTCTAATAGTCAACTGGTTGATAACTTTTTTTTAAATGAAAACAGGAAGATCAGAGTTGGAAAGCAGAAAATATGGCAGAAAGACTTGCAGTCATGTAGTGTATCCAAATGTTTACCTCGGGTCTTTTCACTGACTAGGCTGCAATCATTCCGCACATTCAAGTTTTTTTACTTGAGTGCTAAGGAAGCTTCTTTCTAGGAAAGCTTTAAGAACGATACAAAGAAAAGTAGCTGTATGCATTGGATGTTCAGTGCAGGGAGGCAGGCTTGTAGACTAAAGACAATGGGTTTTTAAAAGTTTATCTTTTGTTTGTTTGTTTGTTTTTCGCCTGAGGTTTGAGGTCCTGTGAAGTTCAGTTTCTCTCCAAGCGGAAAAACCATTATTGTCTGCATTTTAAATGTATTTGTTTCTGTTTGGGTAAAAAAAATATTTCTGTTTGGGTAGTACATTTGGATTAACTTTTAAATTCGTAGTGTCAAAAGAAATCACAAATCTAGAGTTAAGTAACGAAACCTCCATTTAGGAAAATCAATGCTGCCTTTACCCAAGCTCAATTTATTCAAGAGGTCGGTTTTATTGCTGCCCTGGCATAACTTGAATTTAATTATTAACCTCTTAGTGACTGTTGGTGTAACTTCTGGCTTTCTATCTGGTGCTTTATAAGGATAAGCCAAGATGATAACAGAACATTATAGTAGAGTGGTAGGTGCTATTTGGGGAAAAAAATCTCTTTACAGATCCTATATTCAGTATGCATTTGCCCCAGTGAAACTGAGAGGAGCCCTTTAAGAAATCCAATTATCTGTCTGCTCTCTAGACCAGTTAAAGTCTCTGCCCAGTGTGCTAATCAGCGATGTCTGACTGGCAGCTTAGCTGGTAGTAAGTAGTGCTGTTGCCTTCTGTAGAGAGAGTTCTCTTGCAGTTCTGCCAGGCATGTGTATTCATTTCAGCCACATATAACACTGAGCATTGTGATACCCTGTAATAAATTTTAAAATCCTCTTCAGTGCTGAACCTGGCACCGTCTTGTACTGTTGGGTTGCCCTTCCATTCAGTAGATTTCCTTGTGAGTTCTTAGTGTCGTGTAAGCAGGAGCACACAAGAGGAGGGAGGTATGTGTGCTTTGTGTGAAAGCAGCACTGAAAAATGCAGAATTAGGTTCAAGGTTTGAAAGAATTGTCAAGTACTAAACAGTGTGCTTGCTTCACTGGTAATAATCTCTATGATTTTCTGCAGGTTAAAAAAAGAAAATCCATATAATTTATGAAGTAAATATGAAGAAGTTTATAAGGAGCTTTAGTTAATGTAATAGTCTCTAAAGTTGAAACTGTTTTCCTGTTAAAAATGGAGAATACAAGGGAGAGCAATTCTAACACCAGTAGTCTTTCATGTATTTATCTCCATAAACTACAGCTTTGCTGCCTGTTCATGTCCATAGCGAGACCTGACTGAACCTGGTGGAGCACTGTATTAGGAACTGCAACACCTTGCCAGAAGGGAACTGAATGTTTCCTCAGCTTTGCCATGTGCATAGTCCTGTATCTTTCAAAGACATCCTCTGGTGGCAGTTGTGGTTTGCTATCGGCATTCATTCATTTTCTGTCTTTCCTTGCACTTTAAAGGAGGTGAAATTTGAATGTAGCTGTCATGATGGTTGGGGTTTATTTTAAGTTCTGTACATGTTTTGCTCTTGGGTTCTATCACAGTACTGTGGACTTAGCCAGTGCTTTTTCCCTTACTTTTTAATTAATTCTAAACTTGCTATTCTGAAATACATTAATATTGTATCATTTCTGTCTAAAGGTTTATGGACAATTTTAACCAGTTGCTAGTATCCCCAGTTGATTGAAATTTTAGTGTGCCCTCAAGGAAAATGAGATGATGCATATGGTACAGTAGAGCAGATAAAAGGCTGCACTTCTCCCTTCCTCTTCTCAATAATCTGCTTTGTGGCTGAGCTCTAGTTTCAAGGCTCTGTTAATTTGTGAAAGAAAAAGAAAAATCATCTCACCTCTAAGTTGGACAGAGGAGTAAGCAGGGGTTGATGTCCTGTATCATAGGAGGAGGAACTACATCCAGATATCTTCTGGTATCTCTAGCCCTTTGTAGGAAAAAGATGGTTCTCAGAGACCTGCTGGAGGTGATGTGCCCTGTCCTCGCCTCCAAACACACAAAATTATTGATTCTTACGTTTTGCAGAGCCCGTGCTGAAGTTACAGGTGCATTACACTTGGCTTTATGTAGAATATTGAGCTTTGAAGTGCTATTTTATAGTACCCTCAGATTAAATACTGGGCTTGTTGAATCTACTTCTGGCTCTGCAGGTCTAGTATTGAAGAACTGCCCGTTGAGAGCAGTGTTTCCAAAACCATTTCAGTACATCTCATTAGTCCTAAGTCAGTACTGCAACCTTATATAAGCCAGTCTCCAGCCACTTAACTCCAGGACAACTTGGATGGTTAATACTTATATAAAAGCTTTCATACTTACACAGTGAAATTGTCTGACTCTCAAAAGAAAAGGTGGCTTTTTCCCTGTTGATTCAGTGTGAAAAAGCTTGCAAAGGCTTCCAGCAGCACTGCATCTGAGACAGGCATCAACAGAAAAACTAGGGTCATCTTTAATTCGGTATTTCATTTTGTGAAATTGCCTACTCTGAGAGAAATAAAGCATTTACATGTATATTAACCAGTGTTTGCCAGCTCTTGGAATAAAGCCAGCTCTCTCAGGGCCAAACAAATGCTTTGAGTGAATGAGTAATAATCTTCTATTGTAACTCCTAATTTATGGATGGGTAGATAGAAAACTGATTGCCATTTTAAGTTGTCCTACTTGCTTGAAAGACTAAAGATCATGATTAGCTATCGGCTTGTGTATCTACAGCATGTTTGTTTATATCTGTTTTACTCAATATAGTGGTTCCAAAAGTTCAAAACCTTCCCACATGCTAAGAACTAAATGTGGAAGAGGATGAGAACACACGGTTACAGATGTTTTAGGACAGTAATTTGGAAGCAGCAGCCGGAGGCTGAGAGGCTACATGGCATCTCCTCTTTCTAAATGACATGAAAAGCCTGTGCCTCATTTTAATTTTTTTTTTTTTTTGAGGAAATTTTTATTGTCATCTCTGTGTTCATAAAAAATTAAAAACCCATGGAATCTCAAGATAGTGGCTGTATTGAGCCTTGCATGTTGCTAGATAAGTAAGAGAAGAACATAATACTGAGTACCTTAAAATGATTATTTCCTATGACTCTGAGAATTTTAATTTGCTTAGTTTTTCAACAAATGCAGTTAAAAACCGTTTTGAAAAGCTTGTTTTACACACTTATGAACATGCTTTTCTTGTGAAGGTAAGAACAGTCTTGGTAAGATGGGGGTGAATAAAAACAGCAATGAAACTCTCTTGTTGAGAAAGGTGATGTTTTTAATGGGAGCACTTAAAATCCTACCCCTATTAAAGCCCATATGGAATACTGAAGAGAGGCAAATAGCACAGCATCCATCTGAGCAGCATTTTCAGGCATTGCGAATCACTCTTGAGATGCAGTTGTCCTCAGAATGTCCTGTGAAGTCTTCCATGAATCTGGTCTCCTGGCCTGTTGTGTAGGAGTAAATAAAAATTGTGTAGGAGATGGATGAGAAGTAGGAACCTCGCTCCTTAGCCACTAACAGTAAGTAAACCCGGTGTAGAGGTGAGACCAATAATTGATGGCTGTTTTCTCTGATGGGTTGTCTCTTTCATCCACTCCTTTCAGTCTTTGTTTCCATGCAGCTTTCCTTCCATGCACTGGTTTCTCTTTCCTTCTTATGCTTCTTCTCTTGTGCCCTAAGAGGCTTTTCCTGCTCTTTCTGCCTGGGCTTCATTATCTCCCTCATCTGCTTGCACTGCAGCACATTTTTTAAATTATTTTTTTTCCCCCCCCTTGCTTCATTGAACACAGAGCTGTAAGCTGTGGGAGACAAGATTCTGAAGACTTGAATCTTCATGCCAAAGGACATGATTCCTTAGCCCCTCTGAAAGGTCAGACATAGGACTTAACTTTTGTATTGTGTAGCTGTTACCTGATGTTCATGGGCACTTTGATAAGATTAATTGCAGAATCACAGGATGGTAGGGATTAGAAGGGACTTCTGGGATTCATCTGTTCCAATCGTGCTGCTAAAGCAGGTTCACCTAGAGCAGGTTATACAGGAACATGTTAGGGCAGGTTTTGAAAGTCTCCAGCGGAGACTCCACAACTTTTCTGGGCAGCCGGTTCCAGGCCTCTGTCACCCTCACAGCAAAGAAGTTTTTCCTTGTGTTTAGGTGGAGCTTCCTGTGTTGCAGTTGTTGCCCATCGCCCCTTGTCCTACCACTGGGCACTGCTGAGAAGAGGCTGGCCCCATCTTCTTGACACCCATCCTTTAGATATTGATAAGCATTGATAAGATCCTCTCTCAGTCTTCTCCAGGCTAAACAGACCCAGGTCTCTCAGCCTTTTAGTTTTAAAAACTAGAGAAGGTCAAATAATGTGTGATCCAAAGTCTGCATTTACTGGATCATAGGCAGGTACCTTTATAAACACCCATTCCCTGCGTGTCCACAGCCCTCCTTACTGACTTGACTTCCACTGTTACGGGTTCAGAGTACAACTTGAAGTGGTTTGGTTATTGAGTGCCTGCTGTGGCATTGATAAAAGTAATCTACTGAATACGCCAGAAGACGGATTATTGAATGTGGCTGTGTGAAGGAGTCGTATTTTTAAGACCTGGTCAGCATCGTCTTGATAAAAACTGGGGGTGGGGGGAGAGCCAACTGCATCACAAAATCAACAAATGCAACCCCCCCCCCGCCCCCCAAAAGCAACAAGAAACTCCCAACCAACACACTGAACAGCTTAGAGCAATGTTTTCTGAAATTGCTCTAAACTATGAAACTATTAAAATGAATCTGAATTAATCTATACAAAATAAGATACCTGCTTCAATCTCAGCAGCAGGTGCTTGCAGTATTATAAATAGAAAGCAATACAAATTGAGGTGCTTATTAAATTTGCCTTTATGATGCTTTGAAGAATTGCAGTGGAACAGAAAAGAGAAATTACCAGAGGCTGTGGATTAGAAGGGTGATTTAAATAGCTGTACTGACAAGGGAAATGGAACATCAACTTGAATACAATGATAGACTTGCTCAAAAAAGTTTTTCTAACAGTGATTTGTCTCCAGGGTGGATAAGTTGGCCGAGGGCTTTGGAGGGTTGTGATTGAACAGAGTAGGCATTCATTTTTTTTGGTCAATATTGAATTTTAATATATTTTCTAGGAGATTACACTGTAATTAATCCTTTCCAGCATTTTATATTTCTCAAGTTTCTCTTTGTTTCTTATTGTTTTTCTTTGTTTCCCCTTCGTCCAGCAGACAAAAAACTAATTCTGCAGGAAGCATTCATGTTTGGGAAATGGACTCGCTCAGAATTTTTGCTGCCTTTTTGGCTAAGGCTCTGGTGAGGATCCTGTATGTTGTTCAGCACCTTCTAAAATTCTGGAAGCACTGCTGGGCTCTGCAGAGAGGTGGCTGAGCAGAACAGATAAACTGTCGACTAAACCAGTTCAGAGTGTCAGGCTCAACTGGCAGAGACACATTAAAAATGCATCAAAAATATGTTTGTTTGTTTTGTGTTTTTGTTTTGTTTTGTGTTTTTTGTTTGTTTGTTTGTTTTTTTAAATGAGATACTCAAATTGATTTAATTTGGCAGGGAATATATCAGGAAATCCTAGAGTGGGAAAATCAGTGCTTGGGGGAGCAGCTGATTGCCCTGTGAGTTATCTGAGATCCTGATTCCTCATGGAGCGAAGCAGGAGTGCAGTTGCTGGTGGAGAGCAAGGAGGTGGCACAGTGTCCCTCCTGCACCCTTTTTGTCTTGGTTACTCTCTTGAAACATGCCTGGTGTAGAAGCAGTGAAGGTGTCTAGGTTAGAAATGGTGGCAAGACATGCACATGCAGAACAGGTGGAGTTGCTACCCCAGAACACTGGGGAAACGTGTGGACAACAGGACTCCTAGTGTCTGTGCCCAGATCTCCCTGGCGCTGCATCTATGGACTTACACAAGCTAAAATGGCTTGTGTGCCATCCCAAGCATTCATTTTATTTGTAGTTAGGAATTTTATGAGTTGTGTGAAAAACGCAAGTTAGGAGGTGCACAAGAATGGCTGCCCACGGAAAAGTTTGGATCAGTTAATCAGGGAATGAAGCTGGTACCTTGTGCTAAGCTTGTTGTGGTTAATGGATGATTGTGTATCACTGGTGTTTGTGTAAAAAGCACACAAGTGGGAAGGGAGGCTGTACAGCACTAAATGAGATGGGACAGCATGAATATTGCCATGTAGAGAGATGTGATGTTCTGGTCTTGGTAAGTACTTCAACAGAAGGTCACTTGTACTTCGCAATAGTTCAACTATGGTGCTGATTGATAGCTGCTGAATGTTGTAGAGGAGCTTCTGAGAGATCCTTCTCTGACTACCTGGGCTTACTTGTGGTGGACTTGTTATACACACAGCTCCACAGCATTTGCTTTTGCTTCTGAGTTTTTGAGCTGATGTAAATTCCTGGCAGTAGGACTGTGAATAGGAGCACGTAAATAGGTGGTGCAAGAACCAGTGTTGTGGAACTGATTAGGCAAAACAGGTTTGTGTTTAGAGGGTGGCTTTGATGGGGAAACTCTCTTTGGTTTCACTGTGCAAAACTTTTTTTGTTCTGTCTCTGTAATTTTATTAAGTCTTAATTAAACTTTCTGCATTTAAATTGGTTTACATTAATGTCATGCTGTCTTATTATGTGTATATTGACAGACACTAACAGGGATTTGATCAGCCTAATCCAGCTGTATGTAATTATGTGCCTTCGTAAATAATTGCAAACAGAGTCTATCAATCATGGCAGAAAAGCCTGCTGCTTTATTATAATGTGGGATTGTTTAGTGCAATGTAATAAGACTACAGGTTAAAGCTGGAGAGTAAACAAAATGAGATTTTAATGAGATCAGTGATAGGAAGAAAAAACTCCCCACCCATCCTGTGTTGCAAGTCTCTATTCTTATCTCCCTTCCCCGCGATAAAAGGTGTCCTGATTGCATTGTTGTCACACTGATGTTGAGAGCATTTATGTAATTTGAAAGGAATTTGGGAAAGGTGCAGACTTCTGGCTGCAAGAGGAAGAGCTGTAGCCTAAACCTGTGGAGTTTCTGCTCCACGGAAAGGTGGAGGATTTTATTTCATTCATTGATTACTTGATTACCAGGATAAAACCAGAGCATGTAGAAGGCAACAGAGGTGGCAATTAAATCTGCCAAGTGGCAACACTGCACAAGCTCTCTAACACCTGCCCTGCTTGGAAAACAAGTGAGATAGGGAGTAACACAGGGACCCACTTCAACGATTGTATTTGGGTTGATTTCTGTGTGGTTTAGTTACTCTCCAGTGCCATGCAGTGCTTCCCTGGCACGTGTAGAAGTTGGGAGGGACAGGCACAGTGGTGGCAGTCTTTCCTCAGCCCCCTGCAGGAAAACCATCTGTGCCAAGAAAGTCTCAAAAAACCAGAACTTCAGACAAGCCCTGAAGGGGGTGAGTTTGAGATCCGAACCCCTCATTCAGAGTGCTCTGGCATTTCATCAGCTAAAATCAAACAGTAAGTGCTGCTGTGGGTGCTGTGTTGTCCACTTTGCCCGGCAGGACTGTCCTGGAGGGTTTCAGGAGTCCAGGTTCATATCTGCTCTAGTTTTGTCTTGCTTTGGCAGGGGCATTGGTCTTGATGATCTTTGGATCATCCATTCCAACCCCTACCATCCTGTGATTCTGTAATCCATCTTGCTTTCTCCTATGGCAGGTAGTTCTGTGTCTTGAGCTGGAAGAGGGAGATTTCCCTTTGTGCTTTCAGAAGGAACCAGCTGTTTCACAAATAGTTTGAGTCCAGCATACATTCCATACATACCATATTGTCTGGTGGTCAGGGAGTACATGTGTTGTTTCTGGATGTTGCCCTGGTATCTTGGGAGCTGTTCTTTCAGTTTTTCTCTGCTGTCAGTCACCCTCCATCATTCCCCTGTCCCATACACACACACACACACACACACACACACACACACACACAAAGTCCATACACAACCCTGTTGTCCCAGGCTGGTCCCTTGCATTTGTGTTGGATGGGGTTTTTTTTTGTGGTTTTAGAGGTAACAATCCTGCTGTAGGTATGGTGTTTTGTTTTGTTCTTTGCCTGCCAAGCTTTAGCCTGGGCTGCATTTTCAGTGCCCAAGTTCCAGTGATGGTAGAATTACAGCGAAAAGCAGCCGCAGTCCCTCAAGTCTCCTGTTTGCATTGCAGAGCTGTGACATCAGGTTTCGGACTTGCTGGCATTCTGCCTGGCCCGTGTCTCAGAGAACTGTTCGTAGTGCTGCTCTCACAGTGGGACTGTGTTGGGAACCCAGGAGTTTGAACGGGAAAAGTAACAACCAGACCAACTGCTCTATTGTAGGAAAAATGTGCTTCCCAGCTAGGTCATCGATAGCTCTGAGGATGAGAGCTGCTACCCTCTTGTGACAGTTCAGCTGGTGGTGTGAGTTAGCTGTGACAGTCTAGGTGGGCTTGTCACCCTGATGGAGCTGTACTGGAAAGCAGAACTGTTATTTTCACACCAGATTCCTGTTGCTGCACCTTCCTGCAGATGCCAAACTCTTGGGGTTAGTCTGGGAGAGCAGCATGTGAATTTTGAGGTGCTCTGACACCTATGGCTCTTTTTTTTTTTTTTTTTTTTGTTTATTTAAGCATCACTATTTAGAAATGAGCTGTTTTTCTGTAAATACACTGGAAAGATAAATGTTTTGTAACCAAAGGAGTCTTGTTGGGAACAGCTGAGAAAATTACTTTTTAAGAAAACAGCTGAGCAAACACATAATGTCAAGTCATATGCTAGGTGTTGTGCTTTACAGCATTTATGTGCAGGATCATCTGTAGCTGTAGAGATGGGGAATGGCAGGCTTTTCTTTTTCAGCTTCCCCTAGGAATTGAATTCATGCAGTGATAAAAATTACATGTTTGTTTTTCTTGTATTCTCAGTAAACATTAATCATATTTCTTCATTGGACCGCCTGTTGCAACAGTTGTCTTAATGCCGGTTCTTTATCTACAAAGAAAAATCATGGTTATTTATCCACCCATTTGCAGAGCAGAAGGACTTCCCTTTTTATTTCTTTTTAAAAAATTGAATTCTGAATTTTAAATTGAATTCTGTTTTGCTTCCTGCCATGAAGAAGGCAGGGACAACCTCTTTGCACTTGTGCCCAGTGATAGGATGAGGGGCAGTGGATTCAAGCTCGAGTACAGGAAGTTCCGCCTCAACATAAGAAAACTTCTTTCACTCCTCAGAGAGGTTGTGAAGTCTCCTTCTCTGGAGACTTTCAGGACCTGTCTTGATCCATTTCTGAGCGCTCTGCTCTAGTTTTGTTTGGCAGGGAGTTGGACTCGATCCTTGGAGGTCCTTCCAACCCCTACCATTCTGTGATTCCTTGTTGCCTACAGGACAGAGAGTATACTTCTCGTGCACTTAACACTGCACATGACCTCCTCTCTTCTGAACAAGGCCTTCCCAGATGCTAGATGCATGGCTTTTGTTTCTAATACAGATTACTCGCTATATCCAAGTCCTCAGAATTGTGAAAATCATATTGAAATAGCTTTCTGCTCTGGTGGCCTTGCTCCCTCTGACTTTCTGGCAGCATTCAGTGCTGCCTTTTATTCTCTGAATGCTCTGAGTAGTTTGTAGATTCTCAAAGCTACATTTACAGTAAATGTGATGTTGCAGAAATGACGGGTCAGTTCAGATTTAGATTTGTAATTTGGAAAAAAAAGCCACTACACAGCACTAAAAAATAATGTTAAACCGACTTCAAACAGTATCTTAATAGTTCCATATCATTATGTGTGTAATTAAAAGCTTTTAGCCTTGAAAACAGGGTTGTTTTGACCTGCTAATTGTAATTCCTTGCTACGGTCAAATAGACTGAGGTAAATTTTTATGATATTAAGAATTTGCCTCATGCTCTAATGTGAAAATCCATGTTTTACAGAGCAAAACATTTTTTTCTTAATGCTTTTCTTCATTTTTAGCACTCTGAAATCATGACATGAAGTGTCACTGAAACAGAAGATCTCAAATGTAGCATTACAAGTGTTATCTTCAGTTTTGCATCAATTCTGCTTTATAGCTTCTGTTCAAAAGTACTGGAGCTGGGTGACCCAGGGCATTGGATGGTGCAGAAGCCAAAGTGATTTGTGTGGCTCTTCCTGCAGAGTCCTTGCTCGCTTAGGTGGCTCTTGTTTCCTTAGGGGGATGACTGGTGCAAGTGAGAAGTTTCTTTATTAAGCAGGTGATAGATAATCATTTCCCCTCGTTAGTGGGCAGGCAGTGACGTTTGGGTACCAGAAGGAACTGTCTGCAACTGGAATATTTTGCTTCATCATGGAGCTGCTTTTGTGTTGCCGAAAGTGGGTTGGCTGGGGAGGTTTGGGGGCGGGGAGGATGTGACTGGGATTAAAGTGTTTTGCTAATCCTCTGGGCAGGCTTGCTCTTTAGGGTTCAGCTCACTTAGTCAAATTGGCAAATCTCTGCTCCATCCATCTTTGTCACCCACACAAGCGATTACATGGAACATTTTGCTCCTTTAGAGCCTGTCAAGTAATGAAGATTTTTTTTTTAACTATCATTTTACATTTAGTGTTTAAACTGGAGGGTAGTAATTGTGCTTGAGTGTGATGGAAATAAGTTGCTGGACAATCACTACTGCAGTTGCATAAAAACCTCTACAATCAGGCTTTTGGCTTTTTTTTTTTTTTTTTTTCCAAGAGCCCCCTCTTCCTCAGAGCCAGATGTGCAAGGCATTAGATGCTCAGTGCATCTAACACAAAACCAGCAAGGAGCAGTTTAGCTTCTGTCTCCATGAGGGAGTTGGGTGTGAACTGGTCTAAGTTCTCCTGAAAATCCTACCCAGGTAGCAGCACCTGAAGGTGTGAAGATGTTCTTCAGAGAAGATTTAAGGATATTTCTCTTACACCTGCCAAAACTGAAACACAGGCAAAAATACCCAAGGGACAGTGAAACAAAAATGAGAGCTGCCAAACCCCCTGCTCTCCAATGCTCCTCACCAAGGCGGGAGGCCAGGTGTGGCTGGGTAAGGATTTTGAGAGAAATACCCCAGTAGGCTTTATTGCAGCGCTGGGCAGCACTGGGCATCGCTGCACCTCGAGTGCTCCAACAAATGAACACCAGCTCATACAGAAAAAACATACATATTCATCAGATTTCCTGGAAAGGGCAGTCTTACTCTAATGGGTTCCTGGATTTCATTTACGTAGTCCAAACATGTATAATAACATTAGGGTCAGGCTCTTTTCACCTTCCGGTGGTCGTTCGTAGTTTTCCTCACACTGTCTGCTAGTTGAACTTTGGGTTTCCTTTGCCCATACTTAGTCATATAGTTGGCTCATCCATCCATTCTTTGGCCCTGGAATGCTTCAAGAAAGTCAGTTTAAATTAGTTTCCAGGTGTCTATCATTCTCTTCTGCACTTGTCTTGGGTCCCTGTTATCAAGGGTGCTCAGGCTTAATGAACCATCTCAAGGACTGTTTGATTTTTGCCAGCGAGAAGTTGTATGTTTTAAAGCATCTGATTATCAACTCAACCCAAGAGGTGACTAAATTATGCAAGTGAGGCTAAGAAAAGAATACAAGTAAGGCTACTATATAACACAAAAAAATAAGAGTAAAAAGATACACGGGTAAAATTTCTGTGTATCAACCAGGGGACATCAATCCTTTCACCAGAGTTGGACCTGGATGGATGGAAAGGCTGTGTGCAGAACTGAGGTCTCTGGAGACCCCATCTGGAGCTCTTGTGCACAAGTATTCCTGTTTATTAATCTGTCCTAGGCTCCTACTGAAATATTTTTTGAATTCCCATTTAGCTCCATTTCTAAGCTGGCCAAATCACCTTAGAAATTGGTGACCTTGCTGATGCTACTCTAGCAATGGCCAAACCTCAAAGCTGCAGAAAAGAAAATTTTCCATTCAAAGTGTGGTATTTCACCTCAATGTAAAGTCAATTATAGAGCAATGATAATAAGTAAATAAATCAATCTGTATTCTATGGGGTAGTCTAAAACAAGTCTTGTCCTTTATTATATAGTACTTTATCATATAGGTTTGTGTGACAGTATTAGATGCAGTTCAATTAAAAACAAAACAAAACAAACCAGAAAACAAACCCAAATTTTTTTCATGGTTTCAAAGGCAGAAAATAACTTGTACCTGTTGCTCTGCACCTGTGGCCTGGGGCTTCAACAGCACTGCAAAGAGCAATCAGGGTGGCCTGTATCAGGAGGTGGGGGAGTGCTCCTGTTTTAATGACCCCTCTGAGCAGTGGTTCCTTGCTAAGCAGTCTTCTTCTTGCTCCTTTGGTCCTCGCCTCCTCCTCTTGCCATCTCTTGGGCTCAACTGTTCTTCCAGTCTCTGGCTGCAGTACCATAAAATAATCAGCCAAAATAAGTTAATGATCTGATAAGCTTGTTGGTTTTAGTTCATTACTCATATGCTGCTGTGTCCTGGTGATTGAGAACTGCTGGTTTTGGGGCTTTTTAATGCACAACTAATCAGAAGAGTATTGTCTGCTTAGGTGTCTTGTGTCCTTTTCCCATACTGCTGGCTGGCAGTTTGAATACAGTGTGTACTGATTGTCTTCTGCTTTGTAATTTGGTTTTATTTTTAATGTCTCAGTAACATCTATGGCCCTGAGGGAAAAATTAAATTATAAAAAATAATTCTTGCCATATTTTTTATTTGAATTTCAAGTTGTTTTGCTGTTCTGGAAGTGTTGTAGTGTGAGTAGCAGGATTGTGCAGCCAAGTTAATCCAAATTGGCTGGCAAACGCTTGTAATTTGGGATTTGGAGAAAAACTGTTCAGCTTAACATGGCTAATACATTCATCCTGTAAGGTTGGTGATAATAAGTTCTTTAGATGTCTACATGTGTAATTACACTAAGTGCAGATAAACAAGGGCTTCAGTGCATGTGTTGCCTGTGGAAGGAGATGCAGAACTGCAACTCTCGACAAGCGCTGGTGTGGCCGGAGTCAAGGCTGCCATTCCTGGCTTGCAGGAATAGCCACGTGTGATGCGAGGTGCTTTTTGTTGCACATCACTAGTGGTCAGGGTTTTTCAATTTTACCAGAAAAGGAAACAGTGGATTGTCATAAATTCCTTTTGGAAGATGGTTGGTATATTTTGAAGCATGCCAGGTCCCACAGGTTTCATGACTGCCTTCTGGTGCTGATTTGCCTGAAGATCCTGGCAAATGCTTCAGCATCAGTATGAGTGACTTTAGCAGGTCCACTGATGTATGCTTTAGTCTTTGAGGTTAGGTCTGCAGAAATGGTTTAGGGTGACTTGACCCAGAAGGTAGTAGAATGTAGAAGAACTTATTTATATATAAAAAGCAATTGGGATGATGGGCAAGGAGGAATGTAATTGCTCTAGGTGTCAAGCCAGGGTACTAAATTTGTCAATTTTTATGATGTTGAAGAGTGACATCCTTAGGTTTGTCTTCAGTAGCTTGAACTTCTGAATGTTTTGTTCTGCTTGAAACTTTAGCTTTTCAGTGTCAATCTGGAGCAGTATCAGAGGGAAGGAGCAGCCCCTGTGAAACAGGTATTTCAAATAAACACCAAGTTAGCACTCGTTTTCTTGATTTGGCAATAGAGATGGTTTCTTTCTGGCCAGTAGGTTCCTTCTTGGGGGGGAAACTGCTATGCCGAATTTAAAAATAATTTCATTACTCCATGCAATTTTATTATAAATTCTTAAATTGCAGAATTCATGAACGGAAGGTGAAGTTACAGTCTCTGGCCCAGTGTCTGACTCCTTTCATGCTCCTCTGGACTGTGGTTTCCACTTTTGCTGGAGTCTGTTAATCCCTTCCGTTGCTATTCCTACAAATGTCCCAGTTGAGGGAGTTGCTGAGTTTCCAGTAGAAGCAGTAGTTGAAGGAGTTTGGTGGTTGCCTTCACCTTTGGCAGGTGCTTAGGCCAGGTTGAGCAGTTTCCAATAATGGAATGTGGGCAGTCTGGGGCAGTGAGCCCCCTCCTTGGGGGAGATAGGGAATGGAAAGGTTGCTCTTGGCTTCTGTCTGAGGAGAGAGGCAGAGTTTCCAGTCATTCTGCAGAGTGAGGTTAGCTGGTCGTGAAGGTTAGTTTGCTCAGATTGAAATACCTGTAAGACATCATTTTCTTAGAGCCCTTCTTTCTAATAGTGACTTGTTCTGAGTTGTTCTGCATGAGCAGTGCCAACCAGGTTGTTAATTATACCCATCCCAATGATGGTTTGTGGTTTTTTTTCCCCTCTCTTAGCTTGAGTGCAGCCTTCCCAGCACACAAGCAGGGTGGTTACTGGCCAAAGGAGGATGTAGCTCAGTAATGTGAGAGAATTTATTCTTAGGGGCTGTGCACACCACAGGGAGGAAGACTCGTTGTAATCTCAGCTCTGGCGCTGACTTGCTGTACTTCATGTGTCTCTTTCTTTCCATAATTATCAGCAGTCACCTGCCTTCCAGTGCAGACCATGGGTGGCCAGTAAGAGGCTTGGCAGTGGAAGGGGATAGCTATGGCTGTCTGACTATACTTGGACAACACGGCTCATAGAATTTTGTCTTCTGACCAGCTGAGCACTGGTTTTTATTTGCTGTTTCATACCAAAACTTGAACACAGAAGCAAGTACAACAGCCTGGACCTTTCCTGCAGGGAAGTGTTGCCTCCTGCAGAAACTGTCCAATGCTGGCAGTCACGTCTGGGCTCCTTTAGCAGCAGCAGCAGCCTGGCAGCAACTTGGAGATTCGCTGCTTCCATTTTATGCTTCAGTTAGGATGAACCCTAAGGCTCATCTCTCTGAATACTCTGGCCAGTTTCTGTGCAAGTCCATTCTTCTAGTAGCGAAGCCAAGTAACCTAGTCTACTGGAAATGCAATTGGAGATGTTGCCAGATTCCCGAACTGGAGAGCATCAGTTTGCAATTCAAGTGGTGCTGACATTTGCAGGAAAGCTTTCTGTTCTAGACTGTCAGATGTTAGCTAGTGTATGTAATTAACTTGCTACAATTTTGCTTCAGAATGAAATATTCATTCAAGAGACTTAGAAAATAATCCTGATGTTTTTAATGTCTGGGTAGCAAGTGATGCTGCATAGAGCAAGGCACACATTTATTGTTAGAGAGGCTGCTTTTATGGCAGCTCCTCTTTGTTTCTGTGATACACAGAAAGTCCCAAAGTCTCTTCCATCACTTCATGAGTCTTGTTAGTAGTATGAATACAGATCCACTGAGGTACATTAAGAGTGGAGATAGGAAACAGTATGAAAATGCTATGGACTGGAATGCTCTGGTTGCCTAATTACCCCAAAGGTTAAATGAAGAACTTTGTTTTGCATAGTAGTTTTTCTGAAGTTTGGTAGTAAAGCTTGTGACTAGAGCAGGAGGAGAGGGAATGGAAATGGAAGGGGTAAACCAGAGATTTTTTTATCCCCAGTCAAAGAAGTGATAAACAGCAAAACCAAACCAGAAATCCATAACTTTCAGAAGGTGGAACAGCAAAGACTCTGCCCTGAATCATTAAGAGGGTTGAGGATGCTGGTAAGAAACAGTTCTGAAAGTTTAGAAGTTTAATAACCCCATTTGAAAAAAAAAGTTGCATCAGGGTGTTGTGTGCAGTTAATTGCTGCATCCAGTTCCTACTTAGCTCCCTGTTAGGAAGTTCCCTGGCCAGTTCTGGTCTCTGTAAATCTGTTACATATTTCTGTGTGATTGCTTCAGCTTGCAGAAGGAGCTGGTTCTTCAGAAGGCTTGAGTTTTATATTTTCCTCTTTTGAAAATCATCCCAAGCACAGAAATTTCCCTTTTGTACTTTTATCAAAACCAAAGTGAGTGTTTGTCTCAGAGTGCTGGTTGAATTTACAAAATGCAAGATCAGAGGAAGCAAATGGTTGAAAGCTGCATGTATGTGGGATGTGGAATTGGTGAATCCAGGAGAAGCTGTATGTCCTGAATTGCATCCAGGAAGGACCATGAAAGGGCAGAAATACTTAGATGTTGATTTGTTGTGGGTTTCCCAGTACTGCATGGTTGCTGTGATAGTCTGGTCACCTCCATAAGTTGAAGTTAGTAAAAATATTCTGTATTTTACCCTAAGTGATGCAGTATCTCACCAACCTCATTGGCTAGATGGGACTCACAGCAGGCAGGCTGTAGTAACAACAGTAGTTGTTACCCTCCAAATTTGTGTTGAGATGCATCTGGCCTGTATCCAGCTGTTGTGCCTCTGCAGGAATGGGGGATGCAGCAACGAGAAGCAAGGCCACACAGTTGGCATCCTCCCTCTGCCACATAATGCACGGTAAGTCGGTGAATTAAAGAGCTGTAGGCAGTTTAGGGGCAAAAAAAGGTAGCCTATGGCAATTTTAAGCATCTACTAATTCTCCATGTTTCAGAGAGGCTTTCGTGTCATGCATTTTTTTTCCTAATCTCACTTTATAGATGCTTCTGCTTTAAAAAAATTAATGTAGTAGATGGTTCAGAGCATCTACCTTATTAATGCCTGCTTGGCTACCCCAGTGATTGGTGAACTGGCTGGTTATCACTCAGGATCTTTTTCCTGTAAAAATGACAGATGTAGGAAGAGTGACAGCACTGAAGCCTCTTATGATTTATGACAGCAGAACCAGAAGCACAAGGTAGCGTGTCTTTCCTGTATTTCTTCCTTCCCCATGTTTCTGCCCATTATTTCAACGAAGAGCCTGGTGGGATGATGAACGCTTCAGGCTGTTCCTTACAGAGGGGTGTGACCTCACCTCTCCCTCTGGATATGTGAGGAGCCTCAGACCTGGAGCTGTGAGCCCACTGCCTTGACAAGAAGGGGCAGCTGGTACCTCTGCGTTGATGCAAGACTAATTATTTTCATTAAGTCTTTAGCTGTGTTCTCTTGTTTGCCTTGGAGGATGAAGTGTGTCGAGCTGGGCTTTGCTTCTGGCTTAACAGGGAGGAAGTTGAGTCTCTGGGCTGGATACACACAGCAGGGTGAGCTGCTGCTGTAGCTTGTATGGGGCAAGTGTGATGGGTGCACTGGGATTCTGTTTGCTTGAAAGAAGATGCAGAGATATTGGTGCCAGTTCGAGAAATGATTCACCAAGTGGAACTGCAAATGATTTTAATAACTGGAATATGTGTAGATCTTGCTCAAAATAAGTTTTGGTGTTATTTGTTGTTTTGTTTTTGGGTTTTTTCTCTTGCACAGCCAACCACTTGAAGGAGAAGGAATAATTCAACCCCTTCTTTCAAAAGGCTTTGGACTGTTTTCTGCTGTTCAACTCCCTTCACACTCCCATTTCGGCGAACACAAGATCTGCAGAGGAGGATGAGGCAACTAAGAGGGAAACCCAAAAAAGAGACCTCCAAAGATAAAAAGGAGAGAAAACAGGCGATGCAAGAGGCCCGGCAGCAAATCACCACCGTTGTGCTTCCCACACTGGCTGTTGTAGTACTGCTGATTGTTCTGTTTGTTTATGTAGCGACTCGTCCAAATACAACTGCATGATGCAGCTTTTCAGACTTTCTAGCTTTCGAGTATTAATAATTCTATCAAGAGCAAAAAGGAACTCTCTGCCACTCAGTACTTTACAAAGGAACTTCCTGGTATTTTCAGTCTTTCTCTTGGTTAGGCCCCCCCCAGATTCTCTTTAGGAAAGTAACATAAAACGTATTAGTGAATGTGCCAGTACGTTTTATGGTCCAGTTAATGTGCCTTTCAGACTTTTAAAATAGTGTTTTTCATAAGTCTGTTTGAAGCTCTATATTATAAAAGGAAATTGTGTTCTGCTATAAATTTGTAAAAATTCAGCTTTCAGCTTTTATCACAGTTAAAGATAATGTTGCTCCCATGAGCTCTTGTATATCTATTTCAGAACTTCCAAAGAAGTCCTTGTACTTACAAGTTCTTCCTTGTACTTAATGTCATATTAAGTGCTTTGATTCAGAAAGGATATATTTATTTTTTTGAATAAAAGAGAAAATCTTACTTGGAATCTTCAGATTATTTTGCAAAAAAAATGTGACTTACTGTGAAAGCCTACATTGTGTAATATTTTTTTCATTGAGCACTATATGGTTCACTCAGAAATATTTTTTTTTCCTGTGAGATGCCAACATGCAAAGTCACTATGTCAGGATCCGCTGGAAGGAATCTTACAGAAGCTGGAGACTCTGCCAGATTATGATGAAGTAACTGATAACAAACTATATAAACAGATAGTTGTTTATCTAATTGATAAATATTTAAATCTGTATAAGTGGCAATAAAAAGGTGGTTTTGGATACAGCCTTTAATATGATTTTTGTTGGTTTTGTTTTTTTTCAAAGGAAGAAAGAGTAACATTAACATTGCTTAGGTCTGTAATCTATTTGCTGAAGTGAGCTGCTGCCCTGTGATATCCCCCTCACTTAAAGGAAGCACAATTTGGGCAGTTTTAATCTAGGAAATCAAGCTATAAAATCTGATCAGAATGCTTCAATAATCCCATATTCTGATACAGCCCTTTCTCATCCAAATATTTTAAGGCATTCAGTGAGAATTACCCTTCAGAATACTTTGAGGAGGGAAATTGAGAACTCTTGATTGCTGCTTAAAGAGAGGCCAGGCAATGAAGAAAGTGGTGCTACAGTAGACTGAAGTGTAGCAGGAAATATTCCTGTGCCAAAAGACAAAACCGACTTGAATCCTTCCTGGCCGTGCTGTGATAGTCCTGGTGAAGGCAATGGGACTGTTTGTACACGTGCCAATCAAATACTGTACCTTGCTTCCTGTGTTAACCCAGCGTATTGCTTCTCTACCAACGAAAGAGGTTTTTGCCAAAAAAAGATAAATTGTAGGCAAGCAAATGCAATTCTCTGCAGTAGACTTTGCTGTAAGGCAAATGTTTGTACAGGGAGATGAGTCTGTGACCAGCTATAAACTAACCCAGGTCAGAATGATGCTGGGATGGCCACAGCTAATGACCCCTTGCTGTGCCACCACTGTAGAGAGCACCTAGAATTTAAATGGCCCTGCAGACTAAGATGTTTCTGAAATACAGAATCAGCTGAAAGCTGAAAGGAGAGGTTTGGATGAACTGTGAGGCTATTTCCTTTCCGCCCTCATAGACGCTTTCCCTCTGCCCCGGCCCCCCCACCGCCACTTGCAGCATAATTGAACTATGTGCGCAGCAAACTGTACAGACAAGGTGGTCACTGTGGTATGGCCAGAAGTCTGTTTATCCACCGAGTCACCCACGGGAAGTCTGCTGTTGAAACCCCTGTGCTCCCCGAGCTGTGCACGGAGACCAACAATTATCTGTGCCTTGGTGCTGGGAACTGCTTCCTTCAACTGGAGAGATCGGAAATGATGCATCTGTGAAAGTAATTGCTTAGTGTGTGTCATCTCCCAGCTGCTTCTCTTCTCCCGGGCACCAAATCCTTTCTGTCCTATTTTTATTCTATCCTTAGTCAAGGTGGCTGTGATGGAGCTCTGAGAGTTTGCCCCTTATTGAAAGGGGGTGTTCAGCTTGAATAAAATTTGTGCCTGAGGAGGTGAACAAAAGCGTGTGCAATGTAAATATGTGTGTTCTGTAGGGTACTTGGTGTCTTGGGAATTTTAGAATAGCTAGTGTCTGCATAGATTCCTCCTCCTTGACTTCCATAGATTCTTAATCAGGGCTTTCTTGATGCAGTTCATTCTGTGATACTTTCTGAGGGATCTGACATCTCTGTGACTTTCCCATCTCCAAGTAGCTGGTTTATTTCAGTCCATTCCACTTGCAGATCTTTGATCAGCCCAAGCAATAATTTTATCATTTGGAAAGCCTTCCCTGAAACTACTCAAATTTCCTCCTCCACCCCCCCCCCCCCAACTTTTTTTCTGCAAGAGTTGAGTCTGTGACACATAAGAGCAGTTAACTGTCTGATAACTAAATATGTAAAAGGTCAGTTAGGTCAGATGATAAGATTACTTCCCTAATGAGATATTTAATTTCTGCTACTTTTCCTTATGCCCTCCCTTTGTCTCTTGTCATCTGCAAATTCTTCGGGTCACAACTCAGCTTTTTGGAGCTGAGTGTTTATTAGCATGAACCTATAGTTTAATGCTAAAATGAGTTGTGTATTTCAGTTCCATGAAATGTGCAACTATACTGAGTGCTAATTGAGGGGGAAATAGTGTTACACATTCTGAATTGTTTCTTATGCAAAAAGTAGAATTGATTTCACAGTTTGACTCTTCTAAAAATAATTTTAAAAAAATATTTTTGTCTAGTAAACAATGAAGCTGGATTTCCTACCAAATTCCCTTTTACTAACATTGGATGTGAGAATGTGCATTTGGAAAAATGGTATGAAGCCTCTGTAGACAGAAACTGTCAAAAAACACTGGGAAATAATAGGGAAGTAAATTAATGGCAGTTGCCCAAATGTCAGCTCCTGTGAACTTCTGAGCTGGAGGTGTAACTGTGTCTCTGTTTTTTAACTGTATATATTACTTCAACTGTCAGTTGCCTTCAAAAATGTTTTAGAAATAGGATTTCAAACCTTTTCCCAGCACACAATAGCTTGTGGGCAAAATTGAATGATTTATTACAAGGTTTTTACCTGAAAACTCCTGCTGAGATCCTTCTTCAGCAGCATCTTATGATACAGTTTCCAAGAGTGCTCATTATCAGCTGAAGTCATTAAAAACCTGCATTGCCTTCTGACAAATCAAGTTATAGAAGCAATTTTTTAAACCATTTTTTCAAAGCATATATCAAATCTGAGGCAAATACTTCAAGATTTGAATGGAGTTTTAGAAATGCCTTTGAAGTGCTATCAATACAAAGGAATTGTGTCAAGTCTTCTAGCAATGAGTAAATGCCCATCTGTATTCTACATGGCCCCCACTGCTCAAGGCCAAGTGGGAGAAACCAGTGACATTGCCCATGGTCTGAAGGAAGAGCTACTCACATTTTCAGAATGCAGGGAAATTGGCTCTGGTCTGTTTCAATCTGTCTACAAGAAAAATGTTTACTTATTCACATCCTGCTGTTCAGAAAACAGCCCTTTTAAACACATATGGCAGAGAAAAGGCACCATTTTTTTTCAGGCCTGGATGGTACATGCACAGATTTGAATGCTCCTGCAGCTCTGGGCTTTGATTCTCTGGTATGGACCTGCATCACAGAGACTTTTCTTACCAGGGCAGGTAGTTCCAGTTCACACACCATGCACCAGCAAAGCCATCCACATCCCAGACAAGCATCTTCATCATCACTGCAGAAGGAGCTGTTTGCTGATGTTGTTTTCTGTGCGGTAGCTTTGTTTGGTTGGAAAGTTTCAACTAAAAAATACCCTTGTTATGGTGCTTATGTGGGATACCAAGAACCAGGACTGCTGGAGGAGTTATTGCTCCACCAGGGATTGTATAAGGGTTTACATCAAGTAAAGTAAATCCTACTTCTGTTGCAGGAAATTCAGTGGCAGGGTGGTTTAGGACTGTTCTTTGCATGCAAACATGGTCTCATAAGGTAACTGGGCAAACACATTCTTGATAAATCTGTTTCAAAGCCCATAGCAGTTTGGTTAAGAGTAGATTAGAGGAACAAATTGGTTTGTTGGTTTGGGAAGGAAGACTGGAGCAGAGTGTATGAGTGTCTGGGGGCGTTGCTCAATCCACTAGTGGAAATTTAGATGCAGTACATTAAATTATAGCCTACTTATGGATTTGAGGCTGTCCATGCGATTAAACAGTAACTCAGACACAGTGAACTTTGAGATCTGAACCCTACAGTGAGGAAAAAACAACACACAATTCCCATATTGTTTTGGCCAATTCAAAAGATTTCTGCTACGCATGATCTTTAACCTAACATTTTCTCAGCAGACTGCTGTGCCTGAGGGAAAATCCTAGCTCAAGGCAGCTGGTGTAAAATCTAATGGATAGCTATTTTGCATAGAATTAAAAGGAGCAAAAAGTGATTATAAATGATATAATTGGCCTTTGTAGGTTGTAAAGCCAGATGGGAACATAATCTCATAATCCAAATTATGAAGGTTAAGGACCTTCCCCCAGTGCCCTCTGCCTCCTTCCAGCTGTTTGGTCTCTGGGAGACCCAAGGGCAGAAAACATCAGGACTGAATGGAGCTCAGCACATACCTGAGCTGGCTCTGTAAAAACCTCTTTGATGACCAGCATGACATGCCATAGATGTAAAATCACTCAGGTCTTGCCTCATTAGACAGGCTTTGTTGATTACTTTTATTCTCATTCCCAATGCCGGTGCTTAGTCTAGTTTCAAATTACTAAGTGGCGTTAGATTTGATTCTGGGTGCCATTGTAGTACCACAGTTAAATAATTAATTCTGCACAGCTACGTAATGATAAAGACAGAATGGTGAGTCTGGGGGGTTAGGTGCTTTCTATAGTATCAATGATCACATCAGAGATTTATTAGCCTTTTGCTGGGTAAACTAAAGCCAGTGTTTAAGCATATCAATTGGAAAAGCAAGAAAGCTGTGCCTTTGTTCCTTTCTTTGATCATTTGGCACTGTGTTTTGCTGCTGTTGTTTGCATTCCTCTCTGCATGCTTCAGAGTATCCACGCCTGACACTCTCCCATTGTTATACTCCTAAATTCACAGATTCACAGATGTTAGGGGTTGGAAGGGACCTAGAAGATCATCTAGCAGGATCACCTAGACTAAGTCACCCAGGAACAGATCCAAGCAGGTCTTATGTGTCTCCAGAGAAGGAGACTCCACAACTTCCCTGGGCAGCCCGTTCCAGAGCTCTGTCACCCTTACTGACAAAGGTGACCTTTCCAGGACCTTTCCAGAATTATGGAGAGTGGTCTATCAATAAGCTCTGCCATCTCCCTCAGCACTCGTGGGTGTATCCCATCAGGGCCCATAGACTTGTGGATGACCAGTTTGCTCAACTCGTCTCTAACCCAAGCCTCTTCAACTGAGGAAAGAACTTCCTCCCTCCAGACTTCCTCTGTG
>JAOEGS010023376.1:31062-42973 GCA_025447755.1 Corythornis vintsioides
TGTTCCTGGGTGACTTGGTCTAGGTGATCCTGCTCAGGTAGGGGGGTTGGACTAGATGATCTTCTAGGTCCCTTCCAGCCCCTAACATTCTGTGATTGTGTGAACTCTACACTTGTCTTTGTTGAGCATTATTAGGTTACTCTCTGCTCAATTGTCCAGCCTGTCCAGATCTGACAGAACGACAGCACAGCCTTCTGGTGTGTCAGCCACTCCTCCCAGTTTAGTATCACCAGCAAACTTGCTTAGGGTGCTCTCTATCTCTTTGTCCATGTCATTGATGAACATGTTGAATAATACTGGACCCAGCACTAACCCCTGGGAAACTCCGTGAGCTAGGCCTCCAACTAGACTGTGTCACTGATCACAGCCCTCTGAGCTGTGTCATTCACCCAGTTCTCACTCTATCACCACAAAGACCTGTAGCATGAGAAGGATCCTCATGCCTGGACTGGACTCAGACACACAAGTTTCTTTGAAGATCTGGAGCATACTGTCTTCTTGTATGTTTATATTGTGCAGTGGCAAACTGGCTAATATCCCATATTTTGTTTTTTCTTCTTGCTCTTCTGAAAGACAACATTTAGCTGTCTTTGGTTGTACAGATATTTCCCAGTTTCAACTTTAGCTTCATTTGAAGAGTTTTCTAAATGTCTTCATTCGTTCTTGTGCAACTCCAAAACATCTCCCCTTAAGTTCAGGACAGATATATATTTAGTTAGTTCAGATGCCCTTCCATCATCATTTTAGTCAGTCCTCCAGATGAGTGTAGTGATTTTCCTGAATTTTCTTGTAGAAGGTTCTCTATGTCCTCATTTTCATTACTCATTTTATTGCAAACCAAGCCAAATGGTATTTAAAATCTTGGTATTTTGTCTAATTATGATGTAGTATATTTTGTCTTAATGGAAATATAGCTTCCCAAAACAATTTACATTTTTTCTGTGGTCTTGAATATTAATGAGACTTCTTTTACTCACAAACTGGAGCTGTTTGACAGTCGGTGTTATTTTTATCCAGATTTTTCCAGGAAGTTGGCAACAGTATGCGCTGGAAAGCAGTTCTTCAGTAGCTCTTTCACTGAAATTGGTGGTTCATCAACACTGTCTGTAATTTCTGTTTCGCTTGCACAGCAATAGAATTCAGTATGAATTGCAAATAAAAAGGAATCTCATCATCATGCAGTTTTTTGGCACATGGAGTCGATTTAATTCTGTTCCGTTTTAGAATGTTTTGCTGTGTTGTAGAAATATATAAATAATTCAGGCCTTTACCTAAGACTGACCACAATTTGCCTGAAGTTCCCTGTTCTAATGTAGTTAAACAATGAGCCAACATAATATCAAAACACCAATACCAATAGAGCTTGAAGGTTTTAATGTAAAGCATGAAAACCATGTGAGATCACACTCTGCCCCAGGTAAATTCTATATGTCTGGTAAATGGGGCAACACTGGTGGCTTCAAAATACATGTTTTGTTTATTCATGTTCCTCTCACAGACTTGCATGGCTTACAGCATAGGAAAGAGCTCAAAATTCTCATTTTAAGAGTCCCAAGGTCTATTTCTATAGCCAAGAATAACCAGAGCATAGATAAGCTCTTTATGGTAGGAGCTCTGATATGGCTAAAGGCCCCTATTATTCTTGTGCTGCACAATTTAGAGAATTTCTTTTGGCTGATTATATTTTCAAGGGAATAATTCTACTTATTAGCCCTCTGTACATGACAGAATTGAAGTATCTTTCTTAATTTACAGTGCTGCAATGGAGTCTCTGCTACACACAATTTGATAATATGGACAATCAGTAGTTTAGCGATGTAGTCAAGTTACACTATACCTAAATCTGTAGGGTAATGATTCTCCTACTGAAACCTTGGTGTCATAAATACATCCTATTGGCAATGTGCCTAAATACATTAACAGCTAGTTGCAGATTTTAGTTCTAAGAAACTCATAGGCAATTACTTGGGTTTAATTTCTCAATTGCATGACTGCCTTAAGCATGCCCATTTGGCTGCATCCTGGTATATTTCTTTAGAGCTTTTTCAGAATGTCTTTGCAGTTCTTCAAGGTGTGAATTGATACGTTCTTCAAACTCTCTTGTATGTTTCTCTTCCTCTTGAAGCAATTTTTCTGTTGTTGCAAGGAAAGACATCTCAGGATGAGACTGAACAATGAACAGAAAATCATGGTTAGTAGGAACCAGCAAGTACTACATGTTTGCCTTATCAAGTTTTAGATTTGGAAAAGATCTTAACCTATAGCAGGTAACAGTGCTATAACACTTTATAATGCTCCAAGAAAACATGAATTTCAGCATGTATTTTTAAAGACATTCAGATGCCTAAATGTCAATATGAACATGATGTTTGAATACCTGTGCTGTTCACAGCATTAGGATATAGATTTAAATATTCTATTAGAAAGTTAAGCTTCTTCAGAACTTCCAAAACATTTGGATCATCTTAAGGTTATGTTCACCACTTGTATCATTTAGACCAGGACAGAGGAGAATAATCTGGTATTTGGATTTACAGAAAATAAGTAGAGTTGGGTACTGCTGATTGCCTCCTGTGATTTTAGCTCTGCTTCTGTGATATGATGCTTTCTGAGGAGAGGAAGAAAACCTATGCTCGTTTTAGTACTATCAACTTCAAGCCCTGGTATTTTGGACAATGTACTAAATTTTATTCACTGCAAGTAGTTCACTGAAAAATCTTCTTTCAATTTAATGAGCATTTAGTAGACTGAAACATAAACCTTACCAAAATTTGTCTTAAAATTGTTGTCATGGGATGCAGAGTCATATAAAGCAAAGCACGAGTGAGTCTTTAATGGAACAAAGCCTAAATTTTTAAGCAGCAATTTTTGTCAATTCTTTTTGCTAGTAATGAAGATGCATTCATTGGAATGTCTTTATCAAAATAAATATTAAATATTTTTTCTTTACCTAAAGATACTATGTTTGTTATTAGTCTAGAAGGTCTGGGTTGGTTTGTTTGTTTTTTTCCTAGAATGTAAAAAAAGAGAGCTTATCTGCCAGCACATCAAATAGAAATGGCTTCAAATTAGTTAAATATTCAAATATTTTATGGAAAAGGCCAATTCTATTAGACCTGTACATTTTAATTCAAGGGTCCATTACATCAGAACGGGACGTTCCCTATTTCCACTGCAACTAGAGGCATATTTGGTCTTTGCTTTCAACCTGGTTTTAAACTGCCCTTCAGCAGCTTTTCAGTACAAAAGATAGTAACCAGAGAAAAGCTTTAAAGCATTGTTCAAACTCTTCACAGACTTTGAGATGAAATGTAGAGATCTCCTACAGGAAACCCCTTTTCTTTTCGAAGTACAGCAAACAAACAATATTCAGAAGTATACTCTGAATATAATAACATCCTTCTAGAGTGAGACAGGCTTTCTGAGGTATAGGGCTCCTCAAATGAAATTCACAGATAAAGCACAATCTTTCCACAGTTTTTCCAAATTAGTGTTTTAAGAAGGCAAGGGATAAAAATTGCCTTAATTTGCCATGTAGGAATAGGAACCTAAATAATTTGGAACACCATGCTACAAAACTGCTATCAATCCTTGCACTAGCAAGGGTGAAAAAGCATGTTAATCTTCAAATGTTTGAGGAGCTCTAGGGTGGAGATCACCTGCCTTCTGGTTGTCCTCAGAAACACATGCATGATTTCCCATCCATAAATCACCATTCTTTTAATATGAAGAGTTGTTCCTAATACTCTAAATACCATGGCTACATGCATATTTATTTCTTCATGGGCTAAATCACAAATATATCTCCTTTTGACATTTAGATTCAATGTCAGAACTATTTTTAACTATTTGAATAAGGTTTTTGTATTATGAAGAAGACACTGGATTTGAAGGCTTTACTTACAGAATCACCATGTGTTTCACTTACTGCCTACCAACTCTGAAATCACTGATTCAATACTGAGAAAAAAATCTCAATAAGTGTACAAAACTGTGAAAATGTGAATCTGAAATATTAATGTAGTAGGTGTCAGCACCTAGAGAACTAGAGAAAAAGTCTTGTTGGCCATTTCCATGTGGATGGCTGATTTACACAAGTGTTTTCAGAATGTTCTGTCAAGTTACAAGAGGTTCTCAGAGATTAATTATAATGTTGTTTACAATTGCTGATTTCTCATTATAAACATACTGGCCTCATGATCAAGGTATCTTCCTAAAATGCTAGTGTCCTTGGCTTCAACTTACATTAATTACTTTGATGTGATTTTTTAAATGAAATACACTGTAAGCTCTAAATGAGATTTTTCCTGATTTTCCTGAGTTGAGAGAATGTTTATCACTTAGAATAAGCAGACCATGATTTCCTACAAGTTTACCTGAGGGGCAGACATCACTAACTATCATTTTCCACAAGTCCCTAATGCACAAGGTTTTATGTACTTTAAGAGAAGGTTGTATCTTAACAGGTTTAAAAGGTATCATTGCTTGTTAGCAACTAATCTTTGCTTTCATCATGTTCTTTATTGTCTTTACTTTCGGTGCCCAAGGAAGTAAAAGAAACTGTTTTAATCCATGTCTCAGATGAGATTCATAGTCTCTAATTTTGAATTATTTTTCCTCAGATAACACTTCTTTTATATCTTTCATTTTTCTAACTAGAGCTGGGTAGAAATAGGTCCATTGGTAAGCTTTCAACCTAACTTGTTTGGGTAGTTAGGCAACAAGGACTCTACTTTTCTTTTGTATGTCTAGAGTGTCAGATGATCCCATATTTCTCTGGTGGCCATCAGTAATGAGAACCACCTTTTTGCCGCATTGCTGGAAATGAAGACGTGCACTTGATAAAGATGTATATTTCTACATATGAAGTATGTGCTAATGTCCTGGTTTGAGCTAGAACAGAACAAATTCTGTTCAGGGACTTTACTTTCAGTTTAGTCTTCTATACTGCACTGTCTGAAGCTAATGGCATATTTTTTCAGGCAGTGTCTGCTTCTAGAAGTGATAATGTGGGATGTTTATAGTTACTACCAAGCATTGATATGCAGAAAGGCTCTTGCTTATACTTGCTCTTGTGCAAATCAGCGTCACTGCTAAATCCTATGTGCCAGGTTGAAGGTGCAGAAAGTAAGAGGTCACACCTGTGGGGAGGAATGGCCAGGACAGGTGACCCCAAACTGACCAACATGGGAGTCCATCCCATATAAGTCATATTCAGTATAAAGTTGAGGGATCATGAGGGTCAAGTCTCTTCTTCAATGGCCAGCATCCAAGGAGGACTCTGTCCATGCTGTTTTCAGTACTGAGCCATGTGTTCCTGAATCCAGTTCCAGAATCCAGCTCCTGAACACAGTTTGTCAGCTGCTGGATCCAGTCTGGGATTTCCCCAGTGCTTGCTCCATTGCATCAGTGGTGATGGTTATATAGCTGCCAATGGGGCGTCAGGGTTTGATATATTCGTATATATTTGAATACATTTCTCATTTTAATTATTATTTAATTAAAGCTGATTTAGTTTTCCAGTCTTTAAGTCTCTGTCCTGGTTTGGGTGAAAACTGAGCAAAATCTGTTAAGTGGTATTACTTACTCAGCTCAGGTTTTCTAACTGGCTGCGCTTTCTGGAGTTAGCAGCATGTTTTGCAGACAGTGTCTGCTTCTAGCAGTGATAACACCTCATGTTTAGAGTTACTACCAGGGATGGAATGCAGACCAAGGCCACTGCTAGAACTTGTGTATCACACTGAGGGGTGCAGAAAAGTGAAAGACCGCACCTGCGGGGAGGAGCGGACAGGACAGGTGACCCCAAACTGACCAATGAGGTATTCTAGCCCATACACGTCATATCCAGTATATAAAGCTCAGGGGTCCGGAGGGTCGCTCTCTCGCTTCCTCTCACTGGCTCTCTCTCTCTTTCTTTGGCTCTCTTGCTTGCTCTTTCGCTCTCACTTTGATCCTGTTCCTGAAACCCGGTGCCAGAATCCAGCTCCTCCACCGCATCAGTAACGGTGATGTAATTACCATCAGGGGGATTGGGCTCAGTACTGGTTTTGTACATATGTGTATATAATTCATTATTATTTTCATTCTCATTAAATTGTTCTAGTTTTCAAATCACTAAGTCTCTCTCCCTTATTCCTTTTTCTCTCCCTTTTGGGTTGGGAGGGGGGTTAAAAGAGAGCGTTACCGGTCTGGGCTGCCCTGGCCCTAAACCGTGACAGTCTCTCACCCTTATTCCCCTTAGATTTAAGTCTGTCTAAATCCCTAAATACTATTTTATCTCTTTCTTAAATACCAACAGAGCAATTTTGTAGGACATCACCTGCAATTCCAAAGTTTCCAATCAGTGATACAAATACTCTTCAGAAAACTGGTCCTTTATAATATCTTCAGAATTTTTAAACATACTAGAGATTTCACTTAGGTGAAACATCACTCCTGAAAACTCTGTCAAAGATCTCTTGTTTACAACATATTGCATGGTTCTGAACACAGAACTCTGGAGTTGCAGACTGTTGAATCATCTCTGCACTAAAGCTGTGGTATCAAATACCAGTCTGAGTGATGATCTAATTTTGACAAGCTTCTGAACTTGTGCCTGCTTCAATGCCACTGATTTGGACTCTGTATGAGAAATATTTCATAGTTTCATTATGGACTTTTCCCACACACCAGCTGGAAAGTGTTTTCCTTATAATCTAGTCAACTGTCTTGGCATCAGCTCCATCCTGAGTGCCAGCTAGGAAATACTTTCCTTGTAGCTAGCAAATGTCCTGGGCTGGCTGGAAACAGGTTGCCTGGTGTCTCTGTCTGACACTTCTGATAGAAGACAGAAGAACTGGTGTTTATCAGGCTCTCTTGAAAAAGTCCTCTCAAGCCATAAGACCTCATTAATGTGAAGCATAAGAATATAAAAATGGAAGTGAGGTGAAATGTCCAGATCTATATGGTTCTCACTGCTCCCTGACTACTGGGTCACAGCTGCCAGGACCATGGTTAGTGAAGGGCTGCACTGCAATCTCAGCTTCCCAGGCAGGCTGTCCCTGTGGTACTCCCTTATCAACAGTGAGATTCTGGACTATGAAGACAGGCTTCCAGATGCCACATCTCCAATAGGAAAGTATGTGTGAAAGTCAAAGAATTACAGAAAGTTTTTCCTAAGAGGTTGCACTAGGCAAAGTGGGATTTGTCCCACTTGTCATGGAGGTTGGTAATCTCCAGCCTATGAAGACTGAAAGAAATAAATGCTGCACTATTCCTCTTCCATTTCAAGAAAAGTAAGGATTACAGAAGTTACCATTTCTCCTCCTTTTCAAATACAATAGGTAACATAGAAAATAGTTGCTGCAATTCCTCTAATTTAATCTATCAATTGAATGCTGTAGAAACTTTATTAGTCTAACAGCAGTTAAAGCAGTAAGTTTGCAGTCATTATGAAGTACACGAAGCAGAGTGCCCTTGCAGAAGGCAATATGAAGCAGAGTGCCTCAATATACAAAGCAATGAGCTAAAATGTAGAAATCTCTCTCACAGTCACATAATGGCAGGTAATTATCAACATCATTACTAGAACACAGGTATGGCCCAGTAGGGGATGTTTAATCTCCAGAAAAAACTGCATTTATGTTAGAATAAAGTATTTCTATTTTTGCTGGGCTGGCACTGTATAAATAATAATGACAACAGGGTGATCTAATTTTTGGCTCCTCCAAGGCTGAATCTACAGATGGATTTTTAAGAATATATGTGTTATAGGAAAATAGTTACTTACTGAAGATTTTATTTCTTCTGCATTGTAAGAAGGGCTCAGTAAACTATCTGTTCTGCCCTTTTCAGGAAGCAGTCCACCAAAGCCCAAAGGATAACCCACTTGTGGTGATGGAGATTTATCATCTATTTTCTTTCCATGACCTCTGTGAAGCGTATGAGAAGATAAAGTGCTATCACTTTTTGAACCAGTGATACTGCTGTGGCCATATGAATCAGGACTACAGTTTCTGTGGTATCCACTGGCTGGCAACATAGCAGTGCATTGTTCCAATTCCCATGCATCTTTCTTTTGGAAAGATCTAAAAGAGGAAAAAAGAGGAAATAAAAAATGAAAGCATGAAAACCAGTTAAAACTCTTAAGCTATCACAGCAAAGCCGTGTGGATGTCGTGGTTTGGTTTGTTGGATTTTTATTTTTTTTTATATACAGTTTTGATTACTTAGCTGTTCACATTGATTCATGCATCAAGTTATGGGAAGAAGATGAAGCATTACCAAGTTTCAACAATTTAGCAACTTTCCACTGAAGTTACTGTAACTGCCTGAGTGTGCATTGTCTGTCTGCTTCAGCCATGACTGAAATCACACTAATGTAAACCCTTTCACTGGATCTTCACTTGAGTAACCTTGTCTTATAATTGTGGCAGAAGAGAGCTAAACCACAAACTCACTTCAGGTATTGAAGACACCAATAGTCCTTAAGTGTTTGTTACCCATAATTTGCCAAAGGTTCTCATCCCTTTAGCTTTTCAGTGGAAGAAGATGTGTCAGCACTCAGCATACATCTCTTGATAACTTAGCTTACAGGATAAAGGAAAGTGAACTGGATTTAGCCACACAAGTAGAGAAAATGAAATGTGAAAGTGTGGGCGAGACAGGATACAAAACCTACAATTAGTGATTGGATAATGAGTCAATTTTGATCTAACATCACCTAAAACAACTAAGTAAAAATATCCAGAATTTACAATAAATGTTTAAATCAGTTCAATTAAAAAAAAAGTTCATGCAACTTTGATCTTGCATTTTTACTGCAATACTATTTTTTGCCACTGATTTAATAACACATTGGAGATAAACATGAGAAATAAAGGCTTTTACAAAATACACTTTAAAAAGATTTTTCAACAACATGATTTTGTAACAATGAGTGAAATCTTCAAGCTTAAAATTTCTAAGTATATTATTATTATGTGCCATAACTCCTGTAACCCACGTACAGAGATCAGAATGGATATGGAAATGTGTATTTGTATTCATTTGTAGTTCTGTAGAGCAAAAACTATTATGTTTAACAGTAATTTTTTTTTTTTAAAGCAAACTACTTTCATCTGAAAATATCCCTTTACTGACAGTTAAATGAACAATTCTGGAACTGTATTGATAAAAGCATTGAATTTTGAGACTAGCCTGCCCAGATTTCTGCTGAATTAGACGAGTTTTCAATTGCATCTTTACTTGTATTATATACTACAACATAAAAAAAAAAATAAAAAAAATATATATTCAGATTTTATTACATTTCTTTTACAATATTTCTGACCAAGTTAAACATTTCCACTGTACTGAGGTATGTGCCTCTGACAAAATTAAAATTTTAGTCTTGGGAATTAACTATTGTACTTAAACATGAGAGCTGTTTGAAAAGACCCTCTTTTTGGAAATATCCTGAAACATTTATTAATTTGAAATGGAACTATGAAAGCTTTTAAAGATCAAGTCCTCTGCCACTGAAACATAATTATTATAAATATTCAAGAGTATGCAGTGCTGCTCAGATACAAGGAAAACAGCTTAAAAAGAATTAAAAAAAAATATTTACTAAGCACAGGAAAAGGGTATTTTTTTTTCTGTAGAAAGATCATAATTTAATTTTCTAAACTTAAATATTAGGTATTCTGAGAGGGTGGCTGTGCAGTCTTCATGGACCCTGCTTAATACATAAGCCTTGAAATATGAAATGGAGTACTCCATAAATAGATGGTGCAGAACAACTCAGAAAACTAATTAAGAACTTTTTTCTTATTTTTTCTCTGATTATTAAAGAAATAGTGATTAAGATACTCTAAATGATACAGGAAAGCAAATTCTAATCATGATACTGTATAATAATAATAATAGTAATTACACATTCTAACATAAACTCTCTGAGAATATTCACCAAACCTTCCAGTTTTCTAAATCACTTAAAATATTTATCATAGACTTATAGAAATGTCTGGGTTGAAAGGAACCTCTAGAGGTCATCCTGTCCAAGCCCCCTGCTGAGAGCAGGGACATCTACTCGAGCAGGTTGCTCAGAGCCTTGTCAAGCCCCACCTTGAATGGCTTCAGTGAAGGGGCCTCAACCACCTCCCTGGGCAACCCGTTCCAGAGCTTCACCACTCTTGTAGGAAAGAACTTCTTCCTTATTTCCAATCTAAATCCACTTTCCTTTACCTTTAAGGGGGCAGAGTTTTCTGTTTTGTTTCATGCTTTTCTTTAAATAAATACACTCTGCCCTTCAGGAACAGGAGAAGATTTTTTTTTCTTAATTCCCCCTATTTTAAAGTCCATTCCACCTATTGTTTGGATGAAGGCTGCTGTGAAAAACCTCACCACAACTGAAGATAGATGGCATGAATAATAAAATAAACTATTTTTATTTCATCTTGTGCTCTGACCTTTTTGGAAGTAATTTCCTCTGTAAACTCACAGTGAAGACTCTGTGATCTCTGTGCTTCCCCCACCCCCCGGAACTGCTTGTCTATGTATTTAATAACAGTTATTACTGTTATGTTATAGCTTACTTCACTACAGCCAGAATTTTCAGACTTGTGTGCCCACAGTTATGTCCACAGATAGCAAAACCAGACACCCCTCAAAATTTTATAAAAGGAATTCCACTTTCTACTGTAATCCTGGGCTGGGGCTGTTTGCTGTCTTGAAAAAACATGACACCTACATTTAGGTGCTTTGATGTGGATGCTGTGCCTTCACTTCAGACAGCTTTCACAGGTGGAGTTTAAATTTCTGCCAGTTCAGTGCAACATAATATCTTAGAACAGTCCTACTTAGAATACAAATGTAAAGGTAAGGTAAATATCTGCAAATTTGTGAAAATCTGTCCATTTATTAACTATAGCGATAAAAAATGCACAATAACTACAGTTGAGTAACATGCTTTCAGTGGGTTTACTGTCATGGAGTATTTGACATATACAAGTACTTCACAAAAATAATATCACTGTTGACATGGTGACGTATGGGACAAGAAGTGAAAGAACAATGTCCTCGCAGGGGGAATTTATATAGATGGGATTGATTTTTCCCAGACTCATACATAAAGTCAGCCTCATCCCTGTGTGATCGATGACTTCAGTGGTGCAAAACAAATTCCTTATGGGGCTTGTGCTGGTTGACATACCTGGTCTCAAGAAAGAAAACAGCAGGTCTTTAATGACCAGAATGTCATCAGAATTCACATTGTTGCTTTTAACTTGCAAGTGTAACTGCTAGATTGATTTTTTTAAATGGTTAAAAAGGATTTTCCTGGAGATTTTCTCTGCTTCCAGTTGATCTACTGCAATAACTGAGAGAGTGGTGAGTACAGCTGAGTGTGTGACCTCCAAAGTGGAGTGTAAACCTCCTTAAGACGGATAGGCCACTGTCAACACAGGTCCTTTAAGAGATCCCCAGCTTCAGCCCCAGCTTCAGCCCCTCACTTTTTACACATGATGAAATTGCACTTTGGTTTGATCAGTTACCTGTTTTGTGTATATTTTTATGGTAAATAAGTGGCCTTTCGTTTGGGAGCTGACATGCTGAAATTTGAAAGAAGCAGGTTAAACACACCAGCTTCATCAGGGAAAGCCCTCTTCAGCCATGCCCAAATTTAAATCAACTCTATGTGGCTACAGATATAAATGATTGAAATTTTGAGGGTGGGGAAATCTTACGTAAAATGCAATTAGAATTCAATTATTATATACAAACCCAGTAATTAATTGAAGTGGTTATAGGTAGGTCGTGGCCAGTCTTTTTCAGCAAAAAGGTGCCACTCCTGCAATCTCTTACTTTGTAATATTTAGCCCAGGGAGGTTGTGGAGTCTCCATCTCTGGAGACACTTAAGACCTGCCTGGATCTGTTCCTGGGTGACTTGGTC
>JAOEGS010023376.1:53467-68776 GCA_025447755.1 Corythornis vintsioides
CCTGCTGTGGCAGGGGGGTTGGACTAGATGATCTTCTAGGTCCCTTCCAACTCCTAATATCTATGAATCTATGAAAAGAGTTTTAAGTTTGCTAAATCCTCTCTTCTGTGAAGTTTTGCTTCAACCAGCTTGCCACATTTAACAGCAAAAGAAAATCTCAAAAATTTCCTGATCAGATTTTGTTCTAATTCGACTCAAAGCTGTTTGTGGTGGGTTGACCCTGGCTGGGTGCCAGGTGCCCACCAAAGCTGCTCTATCACTTCCTTCCTCTGCTGAACAAGGGAGAGAAAATACAATGAAAGGCTCAATCAGGATTGAGATAAGCACAGGGAGAGATCACCCAGCAATTACCATCATAGGCAAAACAGACTCGACTTGGGAAAATTAATATAATTTATTGACAACTACATCAGAGTGGGATAATGAAAAATAAAACCTAAATCTTAAATTATGTTTCCCCTACTCCTCCCTTCTTCCAGGGCTCTGCTTCTCTCTTGAGCTCTCCATCTTTTCCTCCTGAGTAGCACAGGGAGACTGGGAATTGGGGTTCTGGGAAATTCATCTGATGTTGCCTCTGCCACTCCTTCCTCCTGAGGGAGACGACTCCTTTCCTTGCTCTAGTGTGGGGTACCTCCTCATGGGGTGTAGTCCTTCAGGAATAGACTCATCCAGTGTGAATGTCTCATGGGGTGACAAGTCCTACCGGCCAACCTGCTTCAGCAAGGGCTCCCCTCTCTCCATAGAGCAACATATCCTTCCAGCAGCTTGCTCAAACATGGGCTTCCCATGAGGTCACAGCTTCCTATGGGCATCCATCTGCTCCGCTGTGAGGTCTTCCACAGGCTGCAGGTGGAGATCTGCTCCACTGTTAACCTACATAGGCTGCAGGGGCACAACCTGCCTCACCATGGTCTTCATCACAGGCTGCAGGAGAATCTCTGTTCTGGAAACTGAAGAACCTCCTCCTGCTCCTTCTTTGCTGTCCTTGGTGTCTGTGGTTGTTTGTCTCCCATATTCTCACTCCTCTTCTGGCTGCAGTTGTACAGCAGGATTTTTTTTTTTTCTTCTTGAATATGTTATCTCAGACGTGCTACCACCATTGATGATGGGCTCTGCCTTGGCCAGTGGTGTGTCCATCTTGGAGCCAGCTGACATTGGCACTATGGGACACGGGAAGATTCTAGGAGCTTCTTGCAGAAGCCACCCCTGTAGCCCCTACACTACCAAAACCTTGCCATGCAAATACAATTCACTGTTCAACCTTTAAATTACAATTATATGATGCATTTCTATGTTAATTAGTGGCCAGCAGCTGAAGGCTTTCCAAGTACCAAATCTCCTGTGTGATGTTTCAGCTTGTTTCTCGTGTATGGATGCAATTACGTTTGTCAGAAAATTCATAAGGTAGAGAAAAAGACTGAGGTGTCCATTTGGATCCTCTAAAGTCCATATTTTCTATAAAGCAAATAAACAGATATTCCATACATTTCATTTTATTACTCTCTCTTTGCTAATTAATATTAGCAGAGAAATATTTAGAAGTACATATAAAATTTTCACAGGCAAAGGAGATATATGAGGTGCAATGCTAGGCTTGTTGCCATTGCCATCAGCCTTCTCACCATCAAAATTCTCGTCTGCTTTTCACTCCTTTACACACATGAGGTCCAACAATTCCCATCCTCCTCCAGGCATTCCTTCATGCAAACCTGCTTACTTCTGTCTGATTATAGGCCTTGGACATCCTTTTTACCATACATTGGCTTTACATTGGTGTTTCCTTTCTGCAGCTATTTGTAAATGCACCTTTTCTAACTAGCACAGCAGGATTCCACACACCAGCACAGTTATTCTGCAACGTTCTGCTCTTCAGCTGATATTGTTGTGTACATGTAGCTCCACTTCTGCTAAAAATGTCTTCAGTGCTTCCTACAGCTCCTCTGTTCTTTTCACACCATTTCAAAAATCCTCTTGCTTAAAGGCTACAGCACAATGACGTTTACTTTCTCCATTGTACAGCATCTGCCCTCCTGCTCCAATTGCCATGATTTGTTCCACTCCATATTCTAGTCACACTACCTTTGATAGTAGCCTTTTTAACTGGCCCCAAACCAGAGGGTTTTTTATCAAGAGGGTTATTTATCAATAACTTGTATAAAGGCAAATAACTTGGGAAGCTAATGTGTCAATGAAGTATATAAACATCATGAGCTAAACTTGCTTTTTCTGACAAGACTTTAAATCTCCACCACATATATGTTAATTCCCATATAGTATATTGCATATGAAGTTACAATTTTGCACAGTTTTCCATAAAGAGAAATAGCTCATCTTTCACCAGAAAGAGCTGAAGTGACTTTAGGCCACTCAGCACTGAACCTTGAAGTGTTCAAATAAATAATCAAAATTAAAAAAAACAAACAAACAAACAAAAAAACTAGGACAAAAACAACAAACTAAGAATCTCATTCCTGATCTCTTTTAAACATAGCTAATAAAAAAAGGCTGTAAAGATCTTGTATTGTCTCAATCTTGTCAGAACTCATATATCACAACCAAAAGAAGAAGCCCAAGTGGTTGTCTTCACAGATCACAGCTGAAAAATGGTAAACTAGGGATAAGATAAAAACTGATTGTTCTTAACATAGCTGGCAACTTAAAAATTCAATCTTCTCTCAATAATAATAAAGTATAACACGTTTTTCTATATATTTACTAGCTGTACTTCAGAGTGTATAACAAGATGTAAATCAGATAGAGATTTAATAGAAGTGATTTATATACAAGGACACAAGTGAACTAGGCAAAGTTCCTGTAGATGCTAAGAATATAGGAAATTTATAAAACTCTAGATAAACAGACAAAAATAAAATATACTATTACATATCAAACATATTTCTGTTTTTTCTTTGTGTTACTAAAAAAAATTGTATTGTTCACAGATCATTCTGTGTTCCTGCAAATAATATATCTAATGTACAGATTTTTTATATATGGATCTTAGTGCAGCTTTTTAAAGTATACTCCAACATTAATTTCTCAGTCATCACGAAAAAGAAAAAATATTACTACCTCACACTGGTTTTGATATATTTTTTTATCCTCCCGGAGTTTCAGATTTTCTTCTTGTAGTTTATTCTTGTTCATTGCTATTTCATTCACAGTTGCCTTTAGCTTTTCAATAATCAATTCATCCTTTTCAGTTTCGGGCTGGCCATAGCTAATTACCTCTTCTTGGTTTTGTTTCTTATTGGTTATTTGGAATTTATAATTTGGGTTCTTCTTCTATAAAACAAGAAAATAATTTAAATGAAATTCAGTAATTATATGTAAATTGTTAGGACCAAATCGTTGCTGCTCAAATCATTGCTGCTAAAATCATAAAACTATTTCCATCTTCACCATGATTTGCTAAGAAAAGATGGTACAATTGCAACAGTTTGTATTATTTCTCTAAAGAACAATTACTTCTTTTTTTAGTTTCATGTTTGTTATTTTCAGTAAGAAAAAAAAGAAGGTTCAGAAACTTTCAAGGGCACAGAATTTTTTTCAAGGACTTGTCTCCTCTGCTGTATATTTCCCCAGCACTTAAAGTTAATTAGCCTCAAATGTGAAAAAGGTGCTTATAATGACCTAGCCAAAGCAGTTACCTATAAAAAAATAAATTGAGGTAAATGTTCTTTGATTTATCGAACTCAATAGTTGTGTGTGTGTGCCTCAGGATAGATATTAACCTTTGACTAAAGGGCTGGCATTACATAGTTAATATATAAACAATTCAGTTACTAAAGAAACTGTACATATTTGATATCATTATCCATAAACTTGGGGAGCAATATCTGTACATTTTGCAGACTCCCACACTCTTTTCAGCTTCTTGTACTAATTGAAAACTGAAAAAGAAAACTTGAGAAAATTGGTATTGCCGGTATTTGTGAAATCACAGGCATCGTGAAGAACCATAATCACTATGGTAACTGTTTTTGCTGTTTAAAAAAATACAGGGATCCCTCTACTGGGAGATTAACAAGCAGCAGTAATCTTTCAAAAGACTGAGAATCAACTGAAAAATGACAACAAAATACAACCTAGAAGCCATCCATCATATGTAGAGATCAAGTTGAGCAAGAAAATGTATATTAAAAATAAATAGCATTACAAATGCCATATTTTGTTGACAAAAACTACAAAAAGGCATGCCTTAGACAGTTTTTGATGTCATTGACTATGCTCCCATAATTTAAGTCGGCTGAACAACTGACCACTGGATGCATATCGAATAAAAAGTCAAAAAAAAATGTGCAGGTAAGATAACTTCTTCTACACTTCTACAGATAACAAAATGAGGTTCCTTTGACATCTAAATTATGGAGTTTGATATAGCAAAGTGTCAAAGCATCCTGTGAAAAATACAGTTCAAAACTCCATCTGGAAATCAAAGACCTCACTAAAGAGGAATATGAAACAAAGACACAGGACAAATTAATGATGTTAAACTCGTTAAGGGCTAACAGTCCATAGGACTTCCATTTTGTAAATAAGTGTTACGTTATAGTTGTGAAGAAAATTGTTTTCAAAGAAAGTTCACTGACAGCAGTGAAAGTCTCAACAGAAAAATGTGGATGTTCACCTTAAGTACTCTATTTTGACTTGTCTAACTGTATAATCAACATGCCTCAGTCAGTAGTTTTGTCCATTTAAAGCCTTGCTTTTTTAAAGCACTTGTATGAAAGTGCAATAGTTGCAATATAATGCTTTCCGCATCTGAAAACAAAACTGTCATCCTTGGAAACTGGATATGGCTAAAGAGTCTCATGGGAACTACTGAGAAAATGTTTCACTAAATTAAGATCCAATGAATTTAGTAACAGTGGAAAAGGGGATTACTGGTCAGCAATGTAATTGTCTTCCCCTTATTAATTTTCAAGCCGTCTTGTGGCCCAGTTAATTTGTAAGTTATTTTCTAATGTTTTTCAGAGCAGGTTAGGTCATCAAGACATTGTAAAATCAATATTGATTTTTTTTCTGGATTGGAAGTAATTAAAAAAAACACAACAAACTAGATCAATAGGTTATGCAAAAAAAAGTAAAAAGCAATTGGCAAGTAAAAAAGAATCAAGAAGTTAACCAAGGACTGAATGGCAACTTGAAAGCTGGAAAATGTGACAAAAAAAGGATAAGTGATCCAGGAAAAAAACCCTCCAACTGTGTGGATCACCATAAATTAATTTTTCTGCATAAATTGTATTAATGTATTTTTATGATCTTAAAAAAATAGAGGGCTACCTTAGATTTGGGGTGTTATATTTGAGTCAACTTATTAATGGCATGTCAAACTGAATTGGGAAGATACTTTTAATAACTTGTCATCAAAATTAACTGCATATTACTAAATAGCATAGAAAATAAGTAACTCCACAGTACACTTCAAAGGTAAAAAGGACCATGCACTGCTTTTTGCAGGGTTTTAAAAATCAGAAATACCGGCATTGTCAACAAGAAATGTATTAATTTTCTTATATTAATGAGAAAATTATAATAACTGTATGTATCATTATATCTTTCAGTATGGGTCTGCCTTGCCTGAGATAGTATATTCTCTACCAATCTATCCTTGTATTGTCATATTCACTATAAGCATGTGGTGTTCAGATTTTTAAAAATCAAGTTAAAATAACTCTACCTGAGCTAACAGTTCATTTTCTAAAACAGGAAGGTAGGAATTTTATCTGAAATAAATTACATTTCTTCAATAATTTTTGTTGAGCATCTAAATGTACAATATAATTTTGGCAGATTGTCCCATTCTTATCATTCTCTTGATTTTGCCTTTAATTCCTGATGGACAGCAAATCAAGTCCAGTAAACACAGAGAAAATAGCAAAATAAATGTGTATAGTTCTAAGAAAAAAAAAAACTAAACCATAATCTTTTCACAATTTTGGAAAGAAGAAATAAAGAACAATGATATAAACCAGCCATACCACCAGATAAAAAACAGTCTTAATAGTTGTTAATCTAAAAATAATTGTGTAGTAAACATAATAATTGAATAAAAATTATAAAATATTTCAAATCATTTTCATTGCTGTAAATCTTAAGATTTATGACTATAATATACCCATTTTATTGTAGAATACTTCCTGTGATTTTAAAGCTATATCAGTACCAAGTAGAATAATCAGAAGGGAATCAAAACCTTAATATTCAGACAAATACTATGATGCTTGCTTTTTCCCTTTTTTTTTTTTTTTGAACAAATGAGTCAGCAGCTACTATGAATAAACTTTACTTATTGCTCTCTTTACAATCACTGCTTCTGACTCTAAGTTCACCTAGCTTAAACAAAAATGTAACAAATTATATCAGATTTATCTAATACTGGTTTTGTATTTGCACTTATATCCCCATTTGTCATATATTTAATTGGATCTTAAGTCATACCAGATCTTATATGCTCACAACTAGATTTTAAAGGCCATATCCTCCAAAGTAAGAGGGATAACTCCAGATACTAGATGTGTTGCTCTTTTACTCTGAAGAATTAGCAAAATAAGAGTACACTGTTTTACACAGGGAAAACTATACTTACTTACAAGCTGTTAAGAAATCTTTCTTTTTCACAATGCAAATATTGGTTCCAAAAAGATAGATGGACTTTTGTAATTACCCTAAACCGAGGAATTCTCCAAATTAAAACAAAACATTTTCTTTACTGCTGAAACAAATCAAATGCTTTCCAACACTGATTAATAAAAATACTCTACTACATCTTTCCTAATACCCGCTTTGGCATTTTAAGTGAATAAACATCTTCCCATTTTACAAAATGTGATACCAATGTAGTTTCAGACTATTTAATGAGGACTCTGGGTTCAAGGCCTTGCTAATGCACTGCTGAGTTTAGTAGATTTTCAACACAGTAATTATTTTCTGAGCACTAGATTTTGCTGAAAATATTCCAAGCACTCATTTTTCATAGTGCATAATTAATCAAATTATAGCACTGTGTTACATTGTTTTCACATTTCAATCTTAAATAAGGTCATTCTCAAATTAGCTGGATCAGACAGTTTAACAGTAGTGATATATTTAGTCAGTGATAGGTGTATAACCCATTTATTATTCTTGTAGTAGCAGATGTTGGCAAGTAGGCTGCAGTTGAAAGCATAGGACGTTTCTGATGGTGCCTCAATTGGTTATTATCTAGTACACATATATTAATCAGGGAAAAAAAGTAAAATTTATTTATACTTTCACTTACAAAGAAAATAATCTGTATTAACTGATGAAACTATTAAAATCACTAATAAAACTTTGATAGAAGAAGAAAAGCTGAATATTAAGCTATGTATCTTTTTTTTTGCCAGAGCAAGAAAATGATACAATTTTTCTAGAATTATCAGGAAATTAAGGTTCACAATTATAAGCCACAAATTAGTTCTAAAGTCATATTAAAATTAAATATAATAAACAAGTATTCTTACCTCCATTTTATTGTATAAATTGCTCACTTCAGATAGTGTCTCTTGGTTTTTCTCACATTTTTCTATGTTTCCAACCTTTTTTTGCTTTAAGTGATGTGACTTTAGCTTTTTATAACTATGTGTCAACTTTGAAAACTGAAAATGAAAGCACATTTGAACATGCAGAATCTATCAAAGATAGCTTTGGCACATGGCCAAAGCTGTCTTTGAACAACAATCACCAACTACAGCTTCAGCATGGTAAATATTTAATCAATGTAACAAAGAATCAATTAATAAAGTTAATTTTACAGAGCTGAACAATACTGAGGTGTCATATAAATAGTAACTAACAGTTAACTGAGTTGATTTGACAGCTACTTAATTCTTATTAAGTTCATAGAATCATAGAATGGTTTGGGTTCAAAAGGACCTTAAAGATCATCTAGTTCAACCCCACTGGCTAGACCAAGTTGCTGAAAGCACAAAGTTCTTTACGGCACTGTTACCCATAGTGTAATTTCCTTGCCAATGTTTATATTTATACTTGTTTACTGCCATCTTGTGTTGACATTTTTAAAGGGTGCTTCACTAGACAGAATGAAGGATTATCATTAATGTATTTGAAACTTGCATGTTTCTTTTGTATCACGAAAATGACTGAATTGTAACATGTCTGATTATTACATTCTTCTGGAATCATGAAGTACCAAAGAGCGTCTGTGAGAATGATACACTAAATACTGTTCTGCCCATTGATCTTACCATGAAAGCATGGCTTAGCAGGCAGACGTAGACAAGGGAAGCTACCCATAGAACCACCAGCTTCTTCAGAAGGTACAAGCCTCTTCAGAAAAATGGTTTGATCAACACTCAGCTATATCACACAAGCAAGGGGGCTAGTCAAGGATATTGGCAAAGCAAACACTAGTCTTGGTCAACGTTCGGTTTTGAAGGAAGCTGAGTGAAATAATTTTGCAAAGAATGTTGAGTAGAGAAGTTTATGAACATTGATCATGTCTCTTGTTTTGTTCCTTTACATTCAAGTATTTTATAGCTTTAAAAATTCTGACTCCAACATAAAGTTGTTTGTCTAACCAAACAAAAACCATAAAATCTGGTATTTTTATTAACTGCTCAAGTGAACTACTGTCTGGAAAATGAATTAATTCTGAGGAAGTAATAGGAAAGGGAATGAAATCTTATTGAACCTACCCAGTGTCCTGGTTCGAGTGAGAACTGAACAAATTCTGTTCAGTGATTTTACTTTTCAGCCCAGGTTTTCTAACTAACTGCACTTTCTCAAGTTAGCAGCATGTTTTGCAGACAGTGTCCGCTTCTAGCAGTGTTAACACCTTATGTTTAGAGTTACTACCAAGGATTGGAATGCAGACCAAGGCCACTGCTAGAACTTGTGTATCACACTGAGAGGTGCAGAAAGAGAAAGGCTGAACCTTCATGAAGGAGTGGACAGGACAAGCGACCCCTAACTGACCAATGAGGTATTCCATCCCATAGATGTTATATCCAGTATATAAAGCTCTGGGATCCACAGGGTTGGAAGACTAGTGGCTGGTGGGCTAGGCTAGGGTAGGCTAGGCTGGGCTAGGCCTGGCTAAGCTCTCGGTTTGGGGTGTTGTTTCTTGATGTTCTTCCTCTCTTGAGGGGTTCTCCCCCTCAGAGCACCAAGAAGGACTCTGTCCATACTGCCTTTGATCCCAGTTGGTGTGTTCCTGAACCCAGTGCTAGAATCCAGCTCCTGAACATAGCTCCTGTCTGCTGCAGGGCCCTATCTGGGACTCTTCCAATGCCAACTCCTCAGCATCAGTGCCAGTGACTTAGTTATCATCAGGGGAGTTGGGTTCAGTACTGGTTTTGTATATATTTGTATATATGCCATTATTATTTTCATTTTCATTAAAGCTGGCCTAGTTTCCTTTTCTAATTGCTAAATCTCTGTCCATTTTTCCTTTTCTCTTTTCCACTGGGGAGGGAGGGGGGTTAAAAGAGAGCGTCTATTATCAGTCTGGGAGTTGCCCTGGCCCTAAACCATGACACGCGGAAAGAGCAATTGAGGTATGTACAGATAACAAAGACAGCCAAAGAAGACTGGAAACTGCCTAGAGACATTTGAGATGATTTGGGGAACTCACACTGTAGAACAGCAAAAAAAGAATTGAAAAGATGACAAGAACATAGATTCTTTTGGACTACAAAGTTTCATGAAATGGGGAGATCCAGGAATAGATTTGACCAACTTCTAATTTCTGAATAGAAATCCTGTAACATGGACTTAAAGAGCTGAGAAATCACTTTCAAAACAAAATCAAAAGTCTTGCAGACAAGCTACCTATATTTGAAATTGACCTTGCCAGAGAACACAGTTGAGAAAAAATATTTTAAATGGGTGAGAGAACCCAGGCTCAAACAAAATGGAACTCATTGTCTTTTGAAGAAAGATATCCTTTTTCAAATAACAGGAGTCTTGCTTTTGAATATATTATGGCATATGTGAACTGCCTGGGAAGAGCAGTTCACATAACAGAGCACAGAATCACTGATTCTGTGAAGAGGAACCTGAGATTAAGACAGGTATTGTACTGTCCAGTAGAAATGGACTCTCCATGAAAAAGCTGCCTCCAAATGCTTAGTCATTTCAGCTATCTTAACTTCTTGTCATACATTGACAGGAATTATATTTCAGTGGTGTCCATTTTCCTTCATTGATTCTAACAGGAGCCTGAGGTATCTCAGACATAGTAATCTAGATTTAAATGCCTCAGTGAGGCAACTGGTTGCTGAAGTGCTTAGAGCAAGAAAGGATTCTTATTCTTTTGCTAAAGAATATCCGTAATTTTCAAAATGAGAATAACTATTAAAACAGTAATATAGAAAAAAAAATGAAGGAAAAAATTAATGAAGAGTAATCCCTAAAGTTTTTGATATTTAATTTTGACAAAATGTACATTTGAATAAGTACAGAAGTTTCACCTACAAGTTACAGGTTACATGTCAGGAATTATTTCCCTAATACAAGAAAAATACAGGTTTTTCTGCATTCAACAGACACACAATCATTTCAGTAGAAATGTTTCTTATTAAGCAGCTGCTTTTATCAGTAGCAAGGGTATAAAGCACTGAAGAACCGAGAAGCAGTATATCAGAGAGAAATTTGTTCTGAATAGCTAAGCATTCTGAGCTAGAAAATGGGATGCTTTCTATTCCTACCAAGATTAGGAATGAACAAAAGTGGGGAGGGATTTTAAGAATACATTTGCAGAGAAAGATACCATGCTTCTGGTAAATACACTATTTCTGTAAAACTAAATAGTAACTCTTAAGATTATACAGTGTAGAAGTGATTATACAGTGTAGAAGGAGGTATAACTTTCATGGGAGGGTAAGAACCAAGGAGAAGACAAAGGAGATAAGGCAAAGGTTAATATTGTCGGGAAGCTCTACATTTTAGATAGAACTTTTTCCAGCTAAGAATTTGGGACATTAAAGTCATTCTGTTGTAGACACTGCAGCTCTGTAATTTTAGAAAGGAACTAGGAATAAGGACACTTGGTGAATCCTAGAGGAGTCGAGTGGGGTAGTCCTACCATCTAGCATAGGTGCTTGGAATTGTTCTGACAGGGAAACTTTCTTATCACATAATGAATGTAGGCAGGCCTCTCATGTTCAGCACTTAATAGTTTTCTTCTTCAGTGTTCACTGGATGGATATTTCATGAAGAAATATAGTTTGGTGAAAGGAGAAGAATGGGTATGGGAAAAGAAAATGCAAATGCCATCAGTGCTGAAACGTCTGGTAAAATAAATGGTTGAGAGAAGGAAATGTTGGGAGGCAAGATCGGGAAAGTTATATATATTCTTAAGAACTAGAAATACAAACTCCCTGCATAAAGCTAAAAGAAGATGCAATCAGGACACTGAAAGAAAGGTTAGGTGGTCTTAGTTGTAACTAAAGAGGGGAATCTTGGCAAGAAGTATAACCAGATTTACAGAGAGAAGACTGTAGGTTAGGAAGTATCATATTCTGAAAAAAACATCAACCCTCAAAGAGCAAACATTGTAAAAAAATGAAAAAGACTTGGAGGGCAATTAACAACTTCAGCATCAATATCTTTAGGAAAAATTACCTGGAGTTTCAATATCAGAAAGTTCAGTTTCAGTGTAGTTCTTCGCAACAATATGTAACATAAACCCAGTCATTTTTAGCATGTGATTAAAAAAAAATAAGTTAAAAATATTGCAGCAAATATGAAACAGGATGAGAAAAGAGAGATATGCTATATTTTGGGAGATATTTCCACATCGCTAAAGGTACCTTACAACCTAAGTGCAAAAATTCTCACCATTTCTCATTGTATGTTTATCTTCTCAATAATCATAAGATGATGTTTCTTTTTCTGTAATTCGTGTAAATTATAAACTAAATTTTGTTTCTAGCTAGTTGCCCAAATGATTAAAAGTGTTAAGTACCTAACAATAAAAGCATTCCCTGCTTATTCATAGAACTGTCACCTGGGGCTGGAGAAGATTGAGAGGGGATTTTATCAATGTGTACAAATATCTGAAGGGTTGGTGTCAATAAGATGGGACCAGTCTCTTTTCATTGGTGACCAGTAATAGGATGAGAGGCAATGGACATAAACTGGAACATAGGAAGTTCCAGCTGAACATGAGGACTGACTTACTGTGAGGGTGATGGAGCCTCGAACAGGCTGCCCAGAGAGGTTGTGGAGTATCCTTCTCTAGACTCTTTCAAAATCACCTGGATATCCTAGATATATTCCTGTGTGGCCTGCCCTGGGTGATCCTGCTCTGGCAGGAAGGTTGGACTAGATAAACTCCAGAGGTCCCTTCCAACCCTTACCATATTGCAATTCTGTGATTCTATGAATCCAGGTTACTCTAGGTTTTTATAGTATGTTCCCTTATGGAAAGCTATCAGACCACTTTAATAGTCCCTGTAAATCATGCAAAATAAAATGAAAAAAGAAAAAAAAAAAACCACTGCAAAGAGATGATAAGAACAGTTTCAATCTTAAAATTTCTACTGTGCATCAGAGTCTTATTAGCATTAATCTAACTGGCTATGCTATTCATTCACCAAGGTTTTAGTTTATCAGTCCAAATCAAGTAATTGAGTATCTGTCTTCATAACAAATCTCACAATCATATCAAAAATCCACACAAAGAGTTTGGACATATCAATACAAAAATGATAATGGAGCCTGGTAGGAAGCTTTAGTCATCATTTGTGCGACATTTTTCATTTTTCCCAAATCCATAAAGGAACATCTATAACATTAGGCACATATAAGCTCATCATATTGCAATCATAAAATAATGAAAGTAACATTTTTCTTACTTGGGATTGCAGTGCTTGAAGCTTAGTTTCATAATTCTGAGCCATTTCATATTTAGTTTTCTGTAAATTTTCCAGTTTCTGTCGAAGTAGTCCCACCTAATGTTAGAATAAGCCCTCAAATTTACCTTCTCTGAAGTGTTACAAAATCCATAATTTTTGAAATAGTCATTTGAAACTTTGAAAGATGATGGCTTAAGAAATAGATATAAAAAATATATATTCATTCAGTAATTTAATAATAGAACTGCATACCACAAACCCAGATTGTGTCTACATCAAATTAGGGTAGTAAAAATGTATGCTTATGTTATGATTTAATGATAATCTGTATGAGTCTCATGAAAGACCATTTAATGAACGCTATATACATAAAGTGCTGTGTTCAATTGTGAAAATTTGCCTTGAATGGCTTATATAATCATAGAAATGTCTTTCAAGCACTTATGTACAAATTACTGGGAGACACACAGTAAGGACTGGTTAGCTGAATTATTCTCTTAAATTCTCTGACTGCAGTGACTAAGGGTATGTTCCTAAATGCTCATTAGGGAGAGTTATTCCATTTTCAAAACTCCCACTGGCAGTTTAGACACCTAGTTCAGACAAGGATACCATGTGTAAACACCCAACTTCAGATGTCCTGAAGTGGAACTGAATGCTGTGCTATGATTTATTGATGCTTCTGAATGAATATTCAGCAGACAAGACTGTGAAGTATGGACAATATCAGGAATACTGGGGCTTTCAGTTTGATAAGCAAGTCTAAGTGGCAATACAATTGGAATCTTCATATTAATAAGAAAATTATTATACAGAGTATATTATGTAAAATGTTAAAAATCAGGTGTAAACAGGAATTACAAAGGAATAATTTTGTGAACTGTTTTGAACTGTACATTTCCATTTAACATTTCTGATGAAACTAGCAGTATTGGCATTTAGAAAAAAACATCAAATTATCTTTTTACAGCTAAACCGAGAATATTTAATTTAGACTTTATGGAAATAGAAGGAATATGAGACTTGAAATGACATTTTTACAATCACTTTTCAGAACAGAAGCACACTTTAAACCAATGATAATTAGTGACCTTTAAAGGGTGTTTGGTATTTTTACATAATAGAACAAACTGGTCCCTCTATAGAACTGTTAGAGAGTACTATTAACTAACTACTAAAATAAATAATGTGATATTCTTTAATACCTCTTGACCTTTTTGATCCAGTTTGCTTTGGGCAGTTGCTAATTCTTGATCCTGGATATTCAACTTTGCTTCTAAAGCTTTCATCTTCTTTTCCCATTCCACTTTCTTGCTGTTTACCATAGTGTCAATTTGATGCACTAATTCCTGAAGTTCAGCTTTACATGGAGAAGCTCTAATAATTGTAATTTTTTTAATAAAGATATTTTGTAATATAAAGAATGATGGAGAAAACAATTTTTTTATTGACATTGCTAAGATTTTATTACTGACAGAAATAACCACTTTTCAACATCAGAAAGAAATAAATTGGAAAGCTAAATGATGCCTTCAAATATAAATGGAATCTCACTTCATCCATCTTAAAATTGCCTAAAGTCAGAAACAGACTATTTAGCATATCCTGGACTATTATTGTAGTTTAAATGCTGTTTGATATCCTCTGACTCTTTTAGGGATGAACTGTCAAATGAGCATAAGCTGAGTTGAAATTGTCCAAGCCCAAATCTCAATGGACAAGAGCAGGAAAGGCAGAATATGAAGCTACTTGTGGAGCACAGGTCTTCCCACTAAAGACATATAATGGTGGAAGCAGAGTTTGATAGAGGAAATATGAACAAGCTGGCTTCAAAAAGAGCCACAACTCATAGTTGCTAGTTCAAATTTTACACCCTGTTTTCCCATTCTTTCTGTGGAAAATGGACCTAAAAAAAACCATTGGTCTGGACAGCATCAAACAATGTTTAAATCAGCTGGTGTATACTTTTTAGCATATATATCTACACTAAGTGTCTGAATTTTAGAGAAATTTGGAGATTTCTTTATTTCACACACATTCCAACTTCACATTTGATGATGAATATAAAAAAAAATAAAATAAGATAGATAGATATAGAAAATTTGGCTCTGGATATATATATATATTTAAATACATGTTACTGCATATTTATTTCTACAGTTAAAAACTGTTTATTTATAGGAATTACTATTTCATGTCAAAATTATACAGTCCTTCTAGGGTATATGAGATTTTTTTTCCTGAAGTTATTTTGGAAAGTTTATTGCCCAGTTAACCTCTGCTGTTCTATGAACTGATAAATTATCTTTATCTGTAATAAAGCCCCCAGCCTGTACTGATACATGGAGTTGTTGTGCCCCAGATGCAGCACCTTACACTTGCTCTTCTTAAATTGCATTCAATTTCTCCCTGCCCAGCTCTCCAGCCTGTCCAGGTCTCTCTGGATGGCAGCACAGCCTGCTGC